>AXNI01020668.1:0-11439 GCA_000498555.1 Heterococcus sp. DN1 | reverse complement strand
AGGACGAGAACAAGCGCAACTTGACTGACAAGTGTACCAAAGATATGCGCAGACAGTGTGCCTCATATGCGTTGTGCTAACATACTGTATTGCACTAGTGGAGTGTAATTAGCAGTAAGTAACACACCTGTGAGCGTGTGATGTCCCATGGGTTACGCAGCCAAGGTGTGCATGATGCCTTAGCCATACTATGAAACATGACACAGAAGCTCATGTACCTGCAGTTAAGTATGCATACATGTGTTCATATGTAAGCAGCAGTGTAAGCATTTTGAATTGAAAGAGCCAATGTACTGCTGCTATGCACACAGCGCAATAGGTGCATGATGCTGACAATCATCACTCACACCAGATGCAGCCTGCTAGCGCAACAGCAGTAACACAAATATTCAGAGCGCGCAGCACTGCATCGCTGCAATCACCCAGCGGTAGCGTGGCATCATGCAACAACTCCTAATTGAAGTTGAAATTGTAAAAACTGAGCCTATAAACTGAGCTTGTTACCTGTCAAGAGCTGCAATCCTGCTCTCATAAAAGATCTGCAGCACCATGCTCTTGTCTTGTATGACATGTGACTTTGCATCTAGCTTACTGGCAAAAGCCATGCGTAGATTTGGATCGTCCAGGTAGCTGGGATCCTCCTGTGATGTGTGTTGTAATTTGTACAATGTTGCATTCGGAACATAGTACGTCAGTGAATTGCAGCGATGTGCAGTGTGCTGGGGCATTACACAGCAACAATGAAGCACAGCAGTTCCAGCAGTGCACAAAAGCATTAGCAGTAACAGCGCTAGACACAGCAATAGCAGTAGCAGTAGAGCAGCAGAAGCAGCAGAAGCAGCAGCAACTATAGCAGTAGTTCATCGTCCCTAATCGTCCCATTGCAGTGGCAGCTTCAGCATTAACAAAGCTAAAGCAACAGTTCATAATGATTGTAGTTACAGCAACTGACCTTTTTTCGTGCAACCTTGCCAGCCAGTGCTATGCGCAGCCTCCTAATGCTGTGCACAGAGTAGTCTGTCACTACAGCTTCATTCATACTCTGCATTCTGCTGCGAGACTCGCTGCCAGCGTCAGCCTTGAAGCCTACACAGTGGTGTGCTCCATAGGGCAGTGCCTGCAGTACATTACATTTGAAAGTAGTACCACCGGAGCAGTGTGAGTGCAAGAGCAATCAGTGCTTGTGTAAGATTGCAAGCCGGTGGTGTAAGGCTCACTGCAGCAGCAGCAGCAACTGTAGTAGCTGCAGCAGTGTAGATATGTAACATCGCAGCTGCGATGCCATGCAAGACACTATCGTAATATACAAGCTGCTGGTGTATGGTGCTGCATGATGCTGCTGTAAGCATGTGACATGTAAGACTACTGTGGCTAGTCACTACATCAGCACAGTCAGTGCGGCAGGTGTACACACGACACTCAAAAGCAAGGCAGTAAGACCAAGACACACTTTACAGGATGACAGTGTGATGAAAATCAGTGACGAGGAGAAGAACATAACATCGCAGTCACGTTACAAGATAGTGTACTGTGTGTGTAAGTACGTACCGAGTAGAGTCCTCTAATAGCAGGCAGTGTTGACAGCCCCATCTGACGCTTCAGCTTGTCGTGGTTAGTGTCACCAGAGCCATGCAATGAGGCCACCTGTAGTGCCAACAGCACACACACACACACACACACACAGCATTAACAAAGCAGTGCTCAGTATGCGCAGCTTCAAGAAGTAACTGCATTGAGCTACAGTGAGGCCCGAGCTGTAAGCTTGACTCGCAGCTACTAGGTGCTGCGTGAGAAAGTTAGCAGCAAGTGCGACTTGCATGTACACAGACAGCATCACGATGCAGTTGTTGAGTTATAAAGATGATGTCTGGTTCAAGTTGTTGAAGTTAGCAGTGAAGTGACGCGCACCTCTCTGCGTGCCATCAGTCTGGCTTCCTCAACACGCTGCCCTATGTTCTGCAGCATAGTGCCAGTGTATGGCTTAGCAGCTTGTGCTAGATTACTATAGACTTCCTCATCCATGAACTTCCTGTCATAACATCATTTGACAGCAAACATAGTGAACCGTACAGTGTACTGTTAGCTCACTTTAAGATGTGTACAATGCCACTAATAACATAGCTAATGTGTGCTGCAGCGCAGTGTGTGCCGCCTGTTTCTTGAGGGCAAGTTAGAAATGATTCTCTACAAGGCAACAGCGTATTGCTGATGCATGGAGTTCATGGCTGCCGTCATGCAATGTACACTACACGTGTTGCTGTGAACATGATCATCAGTACATGTACAAACTACTACTACTGACCTTCTGTTGCTAGGTAGTGTGATGTGTTTATCAAATACAGTAGGGCTGAATGGATTATGGCCTATACTGACTACTTCTGGTCCTACATCCCAATTATCAATGAACACTGCCTGTTATTTGTTGGTGTTACAGCATATCATAAGGCACACAGTACACGAGGTTAGAACTGTCAACGGAACTATGCTCTGATAGTTGCTTGAGCAAGGTATAATGGTGCCTTAACTCTGCAAGAGAGCGCATGCAGTCATAGTTCTACTAGGTTACCTGTTTGACAGCAAGCATGACAGTAGCTTCAGTCTTAGTCAGTGCACACAGCCTGTTCGTTATGAACAAAAACAACAACAATAAATTACATGAGCGAAGAAAACCACACAAGAATACGCAACATTGCTAGCGCATGCACTTGTGCAACCAGTACCAGTCTTTCATGAACCAACACAAGAACAACTTATGATCATACAATTGTGCATTGGTATAAGCATATGGTTACATGGAGTGTCTGCACTATCAGCATGTGTTACAGCTAAAATGCATGTGGCATAGTATAGTGTATGATTTCACATATAGTGTGTTTACCTTCCATCTGGTCTACCAACAGCTAGCAGTACACCTCTTACTACTCTATGTGTGAACCTGTGCACAAAGTGATCGGCTCCGCTGCAGTAGCAAGCAACAAACATGCGTACACAAATGGTATAAGGCAGTCAGGACAAATGTGTCTTACTAAGTAGCAAATGCGGTGTTGACATGCAGTAGCAATAGCGAAACATGGAGGAGAGTTCCTGTATACAATACGATGCGGTGCTTACAAGCTCGCAGTTTGTAGAAAAGCTGCATGTTAAACATTACTGTACTGTACTATGGTATCTTACCTTGCTCCGTGTACATCAATGCTCACAAATGAGTAGGACATACTATACAGCTTGCTCACAAATGACTGCAGTGACACACATAGAGAAACACAGAGGTCAACAACACAGACATGTAATGCACACACAGGTTAGCACTGCCAGAAAAATCACGCTGCGGTGACAAGCGTCAGCCAACAGTGTTACTGCTGAGACTAAACGCTTCAGATCATAGCTTGAAGCATGCACGCACTGATGATTCAACACATGATAGCTGTTGTGACAGTGTGGTAGTTTACCTCAGTGAGCTGATGCACCATAGGCATGTCAACAATGACTAGCGTGCGCTTGCCAAGTCTAGCATGTAATGGACGACCCTGCCACCACCTGTATATACGATGACCAGCAGAAATTACAAATCATGATGACAGATATGATGTGTTAGCACGCATTGCAGAAGACAAAAACAACAGCGAGCAGTGCCAACGAGGCAGACTAAGCATGCGCTGACAGCGTCACTTCGCATGGTACTAAGGAGCGCCATAGCTCTATGCAATCGCTCCAGTAAGCACTACAGCCATGCGCACACTAACGTTCAAAGTATGTCATTGTTACATTGTACAACTGCAAGCTTGCGTTGTGCGGGCCTGCACACCATACAGGCTGCCACGGAGCTTTAGCTCATGCTCATGAACTACTTCAAGCATAAACGTTTGTGCTTACCTGAGCAGTAGTGTGAGTGCATAGCCCACCCAGATGTACAGCACCGCATCTAGCAGCCTCAGTGCAAGCCCTACGAGTGGTGCAGCTGTACTACCACTGCTGCTGCTGCTGCTACTACTGCTCCAAGTACTGCTTAACCAGATGCTAGCCCCCCAGCACCAGTTACTACACACACTGCCACCCCCTGCATTCACTATGGCTGTGATGATGTAGGCCAGCACGCTGAACACTGGCACCTATAGTGCACACACAAGTACATAGCAGCACATAAGAACACACATGCAGTTGTTTGAGTGTGCTGTACTAGTGACGCACAGCAGAGCAGTGGCTTGACAGCAGCACATTCTGGGGCTACAGACATAGTAGTGATGCTAGCTACAGCAAGTGCAAGTACAACCAAAATCCTAGCTACATGTACACTGGGAGTCACTCGTATATATGCCTATACAGCCATGGCATGTCTTAGCATGCAGCTAGCAGGAACCAAGAGTACAGTGAGGATTTAACAGCTGGCGACAGTTACTATGAAACGGTCGGAGTAACGGCTGCTGTCATACCTGAAAGACAACACTGAGGATGATGTATGCACCAGCTGCTACCATCACTTGCCAGGTCTCTTTCACGTGGCGTGACCAGGCTAGCCCCTGTGACACTAGCTGATCATGTATCGCTGACTGCTGTGCATGCCCTTTGCAGTCAGCACCAACAATAGCTGCAGTAGTAGCAGCAGCAGCAGTGTGTATGCGTAACAGAAATGTAGAGCTGTTAGCACAACGCATACTGCGCTTATCACAGTGCTCACACTTCTTACTGCAATGATCAGCGCGAGCTTCAGTGCTCAACGTACTACACCGCATCAGTAATTATGATGCAGCAATACAGCAGCAGGCTGTTGTGTTACATGCTTGTCTTACACAACTCGGTATTGGCTATACAACAGACTCTATACTCTATATGGAGCATGTCGCACACAGCAGCTGCTGTCGCTTCAGTAAGGTTTTTAACGTACCTGATATATTAGCCAGAGCACTAGTCTTCAGCACCATGCCCATGTCTTTGATGCAGTAATCAGTCAGTGCACCTATCAGTGGCTCCTTCTTGACCTATTGTATTGAAAAACATATCGAACAGTACATCACAACGGGCAGTTATGAGCACCTGCTGCTTGTGGGAGACAGTCTGGCCCACAAGATGCGTTAGAGAGTAGAGCTGTTACGCACTGTGCTACAGCGCTCAACACAGCACTGTATGAGTCGCTTGCTGATACATGTCATAGCTCGCTGTGCAACAAATAATTCTGCTGCTGAACCATGTATAATGCACGTGCTAACACGCTAACAAGAAGCACCTGTATTAAAACTTACGTAGGTGTTGCCATGACCAGTGCCGTGCCGTGGCGCAGGGGAGACAGGGAGCATGCTCTGAGGGATCCACTGCTCACCCTGGTGCTGAAACGGTGCATCTAACGACGGCGGCAGCTGCAGCTGCAACTGCTGCTGTGACGGATGCTGGTGCTGTGATGACTGCAGTACTGACTGCTGCTGCTGTAGCTGCAGCTGCTGTGCTGGCTGCATCTGCTGCAGGTGCGGCAGTGTCTGTAGTTGGTACAATGGCTGCAGCTGCTGCTGCTGCTGCTGCTGTTGAGCAGGCCTAGTGCTAGCGCTGGTGCTGGCCAGGGCTGCATCGTCGAAGGACATCTTGCGCACAAGGTTGAGGTGCCGCATGAAGGACATCTGTCGGTGGAATGACGGGTCGTTAGGGCCCTCCTCCTCTCTCACCTGCGGTACATTGCAAGTTGAAAAATAATCAAAACACAACCAGTTGTTCACAATTCGCACTCGCAGTAAGCGTCAGCGAGCAAACATGAACACGTCAATATGCGTAAGCCTAACACAATAATGCTTTCAAAACGAGCTCACATGTGTGCAGCATTTGTGTATACTACTGCGCTGCAGTCAGTGCTCAGAGAACGTGTGCTCAAGTGGCAACAGTGCTTCTGATAGTAGTAGTAGTGGTCAATAGTTTGCAGGCAGCACGTACCTTGACGTACTGCACAAGAAAGAGCAGTAGCTTAGTAAGAGTGTGGTGTGCAGCAGCAACAGCTAATGATGTAGGCTCAGCTGGGCAGTGTCCACTCATATTGTTCAGCACTCTGTTACCATCATACTCCATGCCTGTGTCTGCGTACACCTGTTGTTAGCATACAGCAGTCACACATAGCATGCAACGCATACATGCAGTAGCGATAGCAGCACCAAGCAGTAACAGCAGCAGCAGTGAGTGCACAGTTGGCACTACTGAGTGAGTCGTGGCATAGCACTTGTAGAAGTGATCTGCACTGAGGCTGGACTGCAAGCTGTGTAAGAGCACCATAGAAGGAAGCCTGAAGCAAGTGCTTAAGGCAACTCAATCCACGAACTCTCAAAATGACGTGCATGCTATTGTGGGCACGAATGCATTCATACGTGTTGCAATGATACGTATGTATAGGGGGGGTATATACCTGTTTCAGAGTCTGCTCCATCTTAGAGTTGACAGCACCAGTCAGCAGGAACACATTGTCCTTCAGCAGATTGACCTGTGTGTGTGTACAATACAACCACAACCAATGCAAGTGTTGAGCTAGACTGCAACACTATACTGCAGTAAGCTACAGCATCTTGTTTGTGCCACACTCACTCATACAGCATCACAACAGCAACCTGTCAATGTACTTCAAGTATTCTCTTGATACGAACAAGTTGTAGCAGTATCACAAGTGTAGTAGTAATGTGTTAGTTGAGCTTACCATGAGCCTAGTAGCATGCAGTGTAGGGAATGTTTGACCACTCTGTGATATCAGTAGTACAACAGTGTGATGGCTCACAGTACGGCCATCTAAACGTGCACCACCACTAAAGAACACCTGATCGTGTAGTGATAGAGGACACCAGAGCAGTGTGATAAGCAGGTACAAGCCTTAGCTACAATACGTAGTCGTGCTGATATACATGCTGGTTTGCACTGTCGATACAGTGTGTCAAATACGCTCTGAAGCATTACACGCATGAATGCTGTGCACAAAGTTGCGCTCACTGAAGCACAGCAGCGCTGCTAGTGCGGCAGTAGTAGTGTCTACAACAGCAGTGATCAGCTTACCTTGCGGTTAGAGTGTGCTCCAATGCCCAGCAGCTTGTTAGCACTGACAGTAGCAATAGAGATGTGAGGGAACATGTTCTTAACATCTGAACAGAACTGCTCTCCTAGCCACAGTGAGGCCTCAACACCAGCTACAAGCAGGTCAATGAAGCCATCACCTCGAGCACCGCGAGAGCGTCGTGCTGCCATAGCTTCGTGCAGCTTAAAGGCTAGTGCTTCTGCAGTGCGCAGTGCTACACTGGTGAACTGTTCTCCTCCGCTCTCTTGTGACTCCTGTTGTGTTGCGATACAGCATAGTGCAGTGTAGTGTGTAGCGGTGAGCACACAGCGAGCAGTCTGCTGCATGACAATGGCACGTAGTGATGCTTGATGAACTGCAATGCTACAGCTACAGTTGCTGTTGCTATTATCATCGCTCAGCTCCAGTCATAGGAGACAGCTAATCGAAATTGTACTATGCAGTGTGCATTGGCACTAGAATTGCAAAGGTATGCCATGTGTTAGAAGCATTACATACCGTGTCCCAGGCCTCATCAATCTGTGACAGCACTGCTGGTGTGCACCTCAGGTCATATGCCACCTGTGAAACACATGTAAACATGCACATACGTGTTACATGTGATACACAAGTGGCAGCGCCAGATCTCGACATTGTGAACATTATGTACGCAGGTGCTGCAGCGCAGCAGTGTGAGATCGAGCTGCTTGAACATCATAGTACGAAGGACTATAGAATCCGTACAACGATGACTACGTCTGTACCTGCAGTTTAAGTAACGACTAGATTGAGTACGTTGCCATAAGGCGAGCTGCAGTTGTTGTATCTACTGTTGTTGCTGAGCTGAGATTGCACCGCTATTGTGACTACTTGTGTAACGCTTCCCGATCAAACAACGGCAGTTGTCCGTTCGTAACTGCATTTTTTAGTAACGGCTATTCATGTAACGTACCAGATCTTCTCCAGGTAGTCTCTTAGGTTTGACAGCAAGCACACCGCTTTGTGCGCCAGCAGCATTGCTTAGTGAGCACAGCCGTGCCTGCAGCTCGCCTATAGTGGCCTCAGCTCTCGTCACTAGTGAGTAGCTGCGCACCTGTGTTATAAAGCAAAGTGCATGACAGCGTAATAGTAAACAAAAGAGTGTGTATGCACAGTGTTCAGCAATGCCGGCAGTATGTGATGGTGTGAGACACACTGCTGTTAACTGTGTAGATCAAGCAGCTGTAACAGTGCATGCTGTAACAGTGCATGCTGTCACTACTGGTGAACCACTTCAAACGCCTACGACAAAAAGCTTACATCCGTTGCCATATACTGATGTAGAGGTGAGCTATGCTAGCTCCTGCAGAGAGCCAGCACTACACCATAGCAGTGTGCTACTGCATGCAAGCAGCGCTGTCTTGACTGCAGTGAGAGCTCTGCACAGCACGCACGCCAAAGTGACTGCTGAACAATTTGGCATACAGAACAATAGTCATCATCATCAAGTACGCACCTCAATGCCAGATGGACAGCGCCACCCCATGTCGCCTTGCTGTGCATGCTTGACCTGCAGGCAGTTGGTACATACACATATTCATATGCATACATCAGTGTCAGCCCATAGTACTGACTACTGCTGTCACTGATGCTGCTACTGGTAACACTACTACTGGAGAAGCGTAGAGCAGAATCTTGCTTACTCTGCTGCAGCACATGCACATTCTCTGATATATGTATACATCAAAAAACCATCTCAACGGTTTCTGGTGACGCGCCAATGCATAACAGTGACTCGCCGTGGCAGTTTGAAGTGCGTACCTGATCTTGCAGTGTTCTATCGTGTGCAGGCACTACTCCAGTGACATAGCTGTCGTAGTCTTTCAGAGGGTGTGGTAGGCCTATACGCATCACCTGTAGTAAGTCACACGACAGCATGGTACAATTTAGCTACTTAGATGCCAGCTACTGCGAATGCCAGCAACCTGCAACTGCCGCTGAGCTTTGTGCTGTAACGCCGCATCACAAGAGCAATCAATCACTGTGCACTAAATCACATAAAGCTCCTTCAATCCACAGCTACATTTGCTGTATAGTCTCAGAAGTAAGCTCACTACATGCAGAGGGAGTGCACACTGCACATCAGGCAGTTACTGTACATTGACTTATACATGTACAATAGATGTGTTAGTAAGATGGTGATACTACAGTTTGTGTATATGAATATGATGTATGCATACCTCTCCTCTCTCATCCATATCAACTCTGTAAGGCAAGCCATCCCAATCATCACCTGCTAAAGCTCCTACCTCAATGTCCTGCAGCGCAGCTTGTGCCTGAACAAGATATTAAAGAGATGGTGCGCACACATACATAGCTTCGCAGTGAGCAAAATGCAGATCTATACGCTGCAAGCACATACTGCACACAGTATGCAACACTCAGATATAGTTTCAACAAAGATGCGCGCTCTTGTCAACCAAGCACTCAAACAATTGCTACGAGAGCAGTCAATCGCTGCATGTCCTAGCGCAAGCTGCCAGGTCACTGTAGCCGCACAGCCGGAAGCGCACAATAGAAGTATTGCACATGTTGTATGAGTCTCATGCATGAGCCACAACAGCATCGCGCCACCACAGAAAAAAAAGCTCACCTCAGCATCAGTGACACTAGCAGGAGCAGTAGTGCCTTTATTAGTACTATCAGTGGTACCATTAGTAGCACTGCTTGCCATGGGCACAGCACCAGTCTTACGGGCTAGCCTCTGCTTCTCCAGCGCTGCTGCTGCTGCTGCAGCTCTCAGCCGCACTCGTGCATCCTTGACAGCTGCTCCAACTGCTGCTGCTTCACTGCCGAACAGCACTAGCGGCAGCTTCTCATCCAGCGCCATTGCCTGTGCACATAGAACAACAGCACGATATGCAGCGCACAGTTAGTACAGCTTACAGTGCAAAGATGCATACGTAGTACGAGCAGCGTGCGGCGCCGCGGTCAGTTAGTTACTTGCTGACAACAACTTGCGCAGGCCAGATGATGCAACAGCACTTGCGCTGCTTTAACCAAGAAGCAAAGTGCTTGTAAGTGCAACTACATGAAGGAGCAGAAGAACAGGCGACTCACCATAGGCTGTCCTTTGCACCCCAGTGCAGCTGCTGCTGGCTCCAGAGTACTGTTGTTATTATAGTCATAGCAGTCACAGCAGTAGCAGCAGGTAGCATATACACCACATAGGTCCGTTGTCAGCATTACACAGCAACACACTACATGCAAATACCGCAGTAGCCTATCAGATACTAGTACTCAGTGTTTGTGTACACTGGCAGCAGGCCAAACTAATAGTGCTACACTGCACTTAAAGACTTTTGTGTGCTGTTTGTATCCAAATGTAGTATATGTGCATATATGTATGAAATTTGTAATGCTGTGCGTAACACTGTGCTGCAATGATGTGTGCACACTGATTACAAATGCATATATACATATACACATATATATATGCACTGTATTGCATACACAGTGACTCGCCTGTAAGCAGTGACCCCAAAGGACCCCTCGGCCCTGCTCAGCAGCTCAGTGAGAGCACTGTAGAGATCGTTCCGTAGGAAGGACCGTACTGTGTGGTGTAGGAAGGAGTACAGCTCATCGCTAGACCAGGCTGCTGTGCCATACGGCACACTGCCTCCCCCTGTGCCGCTAGTGATAGCTCTTTTGATCTGATGCAGTTTATGTAAAACAATTGTTTGTGATAGTAGTACAGGTGTGTGCAGCAGTGTATGGGTACTATCAGTGTGCGCGTAGTTTGATATCAGATGATTGCATTGGTGCGGCAGTCATCGCTACTGACAGCCATAAAAGTGCTGCTAGCGTAACAGTGAGAGTTACTAGGCGCACTACAAAGCGCATGCTGCCAAAGCAATACACTGCACTATATATAATACAGTGTATCCATACGCAGCCGCAGCAAATGATCCACTAACTGCATGGCGTTCGCATGCAGTAACAGCTCCACACTGCATTACATTACAGCTACAAGCCGTTCACACATACATAGTCCTATATAATGTATAAATGATAGCATTATTGCAGCCACTGCAGTGTAGTACCTCTCTCACAAAGGCTTCTGCAGCTCTAGTGTTGACAGTGTAGCTCTTGCCATCTGCACTGACTGCCACTATGCTAGCAGCAGCAGCACCAGCAAACCTTGTAGACAGATAGTGTGCCCATGTCTCACACCACTGTGGCGTAGGTGCTGTGTTAGGTGCTGTCTTAGACAGTGGGCCGCTAGCTGATGCATCCTCTTTACATGTTGCTATTGCTCTCTGTTGTGTTGTGCCCATGCAATATATTCCACTAGTTATTAGACAAGCAGTCGCTGTGCTCTAAGAAGTAGCTATGATGTAGTGATGCAGAGGTTGACAGTACTGCTACGCGTGCTATGCAACAATACTGGT
>AXNI01020643.1:0-10240 GCA_000498555.1 Heterococcus sp. DN1 | reverse complement strand
TGCACGAAACTGATGTTGTTGATGCGACACTGCACGTTATCAGGTGGCTGCTACCTGAGCATTTTGATTGGGAAGACCGCATCATGATCGACAGTGCAGCACGGAAGCGAACAGAAACGGGCAAGAATCTATCGCTGCCTGAGACATATAATATCACAGAAGTCTCTACGTGGTCAGCGGATGCTGCTGGCACTGGCACTGACTACTTGAAGCTGGTAAATGCTAGCGTATCATACTTGCCAGGTGAGTTGACATTTAGTACATCAACTGTAGCATCAATTGAATGTCAAACTCAGTCATGGCATATTCGCTCCACTAACGCTGCTCATAATGATTTTCTACACACACATGCAAACACAGATGCAGCGCTGCAGCAAATTTCAGGTATGGTGCGCAGCATGAGTTTGCAAACACGAGAAGCTGAGCTGCAGCTTGTCAGAGAGTACGTGGAAAGCAACGCTGCAGCAACAGCATCAGCTGTAGAAGTAGATGTTGAATCTAGTCAAACTTGTAGTACGCAAGATGTAAGTGGAGCTTATAGCAGCAGCAGTGAAGCACCTATAGCATCAGTATCAGGCAGCACATCAATCATGGTTACTGATGAAGTGCGCGAGCTAACAATAGCAAGCTGATTGCAGTGTAGACAACAAAAAAGAGTGCAGTTACAGTGTTTTGAGATCTCGTTTTGACAATAGCTACCAATAGTAGCATTCTATCGACCTGTTCGAGTTGTGAAAAGTACTAGTTCTGAAAGTATTAAGAGCGCCATTTGTCGTTGTGGCATGACACAGTTGATTTGAGCAGCCATGTAGTGAGCATACAGTTGCGAAGCCAGAAAGGCACAGCATCGCATAGTACTACAGTAGTTTCAAAGCAAATGTACATATCACTTCAGATTAGCAATACTGCAAGTCATGTCATGGCTCTCCGATTGATCTCCGATTGATTGAGTCGGTGCTGCTGGCTTGCACAATTGGCGGTGCTCAGCATGTTGTAGAAAGCCGAGTTCGACACTATTGAATCTGCGGCAAAACGCACACTGGCCAGTTGCTGAAGTAACTGACGGGCTACATTATATCAACACGCGTGGGTTGCAGTGATTGTGTGCGGTGTGCATGTATGCACAAGAGGCAATCAACACCTCTTGTTGCGCCTTGCATCATTCGCTAATTGAAACCAGTACTGCTGCTGCTACACCTCTCTCTCTAAGTGTCACAAACTGCTACTACAATGCATTACATTACTACTACTGCTGCTATTGCTATAATTACTTTCCTTCAAGGCCCTTGTACATGTTAGCAATCTCTGTCTTAAAGTGCTTCTTAGCGTGATGTCGCTTCAGTTTGAATGTAGGTGTCAACAAGTCATTGTCAACACTGAATGGTTCAGGAATCAAATGAACTGCCTTGGCAATCTCAAATCCAGCTAATTTAGCGGCACGTGCAGTACCTGTTGTGCTCTTGAGTACCAATGCTTGAACATCTGTTATCATACATCATATATGGCATATACACGCACATATAGCAATGGTGGGCTAAGCAGTGCATAAAGTGTTTCGTTGAGTGTTGATGCTATACGTAGGGTGCTACAAATCACCAGTAGCATAAACACACTATTTCTGCACACATGAAGCACACGTAACATAAAGGTGATCTGATTACTGCCATGAAGCTACTGTAGCGCGAACAGCAGCATATACACGTCATGCGTCTATCAGTGGAGGAGTAACTAACCTTTGTCAGCACAGAGGGCAGCTGGGTCCGTTGGACGACCGTTGGCCTCGGCCCAACTCTTCAGTACATCAAAGTCTGGCACTATGACAGCTACAAGGCAGTGCTGCAGTGAGTCACCATAGATGAATGACTGTGCAACATACTCATTTGTAGCGTAGACATTCTCAACACGCTCTGCTGCAACATACTCTCCCTGGCTCAGCTTGAACATGTTCTTAAGGCGATCAACAATCTTCAGCTGGCCTGTTACTAACCAGATGCCAATGTCACCTGCAGTGTATACATTGATGAACGTGTTTGTATGTTTGCAGCGTGTTAGCGATAGCAGAGTACTACTATTAGTATACGAGTGAGTGCTCTATGCCATTTTGGCGAGTAACATAGAGTTAACGCATGCATGATTATCACAACCACTGCTACTACTAGATTGTAGCAAACGACAACTGAATAAGGCGTTCAATCGCTGTGCGGTCACCCAGTCTCTACATGATGGTAAGATTAGCAGTAGTATCAGTGTTGAATGATTAACTCTTACCAGTGTGGCACCACCCCTCAGAGTCTATTGTCTCAGCTGTCTTTGCGTCATCCTGTTGATGATGTGATATGATATGTTGATTGTGTTCACAAAGCATGCACAAGTAGTGTATGGCGTTATGTGAGTTGCTGTATTTAACCAGAGGAACGAGAGACAACTCAAACTGTATGCCCTATAGGGCAGCAACAAGCACGTCGATGCTGCATATGTGCATATACAGATATGATGCTTGCATGCATCGCTTGGAAAGTTACACGTAGCAGTGTAAGCAACGCACCTTGTAGTATCCTTTAAACACAGATGTACCTGTTCATATGGCAACACAAGACAATAGCGCACACACCACAGATCAGTCCCAGGAGCTCAGTCGCAAAGCAACACATCATTGCAACAATGCATCTAAACACTATACTACTACAGCATAACAGCTATAATATTCGCATCACATCGGACTTCATCAAGCACGCACTGCTTCGTACAGAAAGGTAGCACACAAGCACTGCTGCAATCAGCAGTTATGCAATTGACAGTTACACCTATGGCAAATACAAAACTGACAGTTTTACGTTTGAAAGTTACCTCTGAAACAGATCTCTCCTCTTCCAGCACATTGTATAACTTGACCATCACCACTCTCATGCTGTGTGTCTGTATTCAAATAGCCCATATCTTCTACACTCACTAGCTTAATCTCTATGCCACTGCAGGGACCACCAACATGACCTATAACAACAACAGTAGTTCAGTAACACACAGCGTACAGCAACAATGAATATGTACATATGAGAATAGCATGAATTATACATGCATGCACATGACTGCAACAGTGTTATACTCTCAGTCAGGATAGGCACAATAATGCATCGAATTGCCTTGCTATACAGGCAGTAGGTGTGTAGACAGTATATAGTGCACGACGTGGTGGAATAATGACACTAAATTGAAGTACGTACCAGAGCTGACATCATCAGCTGATGTCAGTGTACTAGCAGCTGCTGTCTCACTCTGACCGTATCCTGTGTTGTGCATCACACACACGATGTGGTAAAAGAGATTGTGAAGCGAGGCAGTTTACCATCATCATGCAACACGTGCGCAGCGAAGTAACACCTTTTCAATACGAGCTATGAAGACTGTGTAAGCTCCACTGCTCATGCACTTCAAGGGATATTGATTCAGCTCACGTGGCAGCTTGCATATTCTCAGTACACATAGTGCTATCACAACTTCTGTTAACTCTTGTTCATGCATGCGTCACAGTAACTACTATATACATGACAAGCAACTAGTTAACTCTCACCTTCAATGACTGTGCTAGAAAACACAACTCTGAGAAAGTCCATGACCTTAGGAGCTATAGGAGCACTGCCTGTCACTATCAGTCTACATCTCTCAAGCCCTAGTTTCTTAGCTACCTTACCAAACACAAGCTTGTCCCACAGTGCATGAGTCAGTGTACCACTAGCACGCAGTGCTGTTGTCTTTTGTTGCAGTGCAGTGTTAAACATGAGTTTTTTGACAGGGCTAGCACTAGCACCAGCAGTGATCTTGTCATACACTTTGTTCAGCAAGCGCGGCACTGATGGGAAGATGGTAGGCCGCAGTGCTGTGAGATCTTGTGTGATCTTGAGTGTGTCGCCCTGGTAGAAGCCAATTGCTGCACCAGAGTTGATCAGTGACACCTGTTGAGTGCATACACAGCAGTTGGTGTGCAGCAAAGAGAGAATTGTAAGCACCCTGTGCAGATTCGAGTTTATCAGGTTTATGCTGTGCTGCCGCTATTGAGACTGTGCAATGTCAATGACACAGCGGTCTCGAAGTAAAGTGTACTATGCTGTCTACGCGATCGTGTAGTACCGCAAACAGCTACAGTGCTAAAGCTCTAATAAACAAAACTGCAGGACACATGCTTCATAAGCAAACTGTACGAAGCTGCTGATATGCAATGCTGTACTAAGTGCTACTAGTAACACTAACACCGCGCAGCAAACGGTTTTAAAGTGCAGGTAACTACTCTGTAGTTTGCAGTTACCTGAATGAGCCTCTCCATGACATGTGCCAGTGGTAAGTATGATAAGTGTATATCTGTCTCTCTTGTTACAACACCACGCAGTACAGCTCCAGCCAGTGCAGAGAACAAGTTGTTATGTGATAACAGCACTCCCTTTGGCATACCAGTTGTACCTATTCATTTGAAGTAATGTTGCAGTAATAAGCAGAAGGAGTGTTAATGGTGCGTATGCATGCGATAACGTGCACAGTTTTGACTGTTCTAATATCCTACAGCATGCCTCTAGGCATATATGACATGTATTGAACGCTGACATAAGGTGCTCACACTGACACTGCATTGCAACAGTTAACAACATCACTAAACGATGGCACATCATCAGTAAAAGTGTGCTCGATTGCAACACAGCAGTCGCTATCTGGTACTTGCAAGCTATGCTCACGCCTTGCGTACACAGTTCAATGATGCAATACTAATCACTAGTACGTACCACTAGTGTAGCAGAAGGTAGCCACAGTGTCAGCAGCAGGGGCGCTGATTGCACAAGGCTTAGCACGTCCAGCAGTGCGCACATCAGCAAAGCTCAGCAGCTCAACACCAGCAGCAGCAGCTTTCTCCTTGTCTGCTGCAGTACAGTCTTCCATCTGCACTACAAACTTGAGGTGCTTGCATGCAGCTGCAACCTCATATAGCTTAGCTGTCTCAGTGCGTGCACAGACAACTGTGTGCAGTTCTGTCTGGTTCAGGCAGTAGGTGAGCACATCAGCACCTAGAGTGTCATACAGTGGCACAGTTGTGCCCTTGTGCATGAAGCAAGCTTGTTCTGCTATGCACCACTCTGGCCTGTTCTTGCTGAACAAAGCCAGCAGCCGCAGTCCATCTGGTGACTCTGGCATCATTTCATTAGCCATTAGACCTGCTCCAAACTCCTGTTTGCACACGTTAGTTTCAATTGTATATTGTATGAATAAAGTCAAAAGCGTTAGGACCGACATGAGGTCATCTTATTGAGACGTCGAGCTACACGGTGGAAAGCCCAGTTACAGCTGTCATGCAGTGCTGTTGCAGCTGCAGCACTGTAATGAAGCAACAGCATGTGCACCACACAGACTAGACTAGTAAGGTTCAATATACTGTATAGGCATGCGCTGTACGTACCGTTGCAGCTGTGTTAGCCTCCTTGTAGGTCATCCACTGGTAAGGCCCAGCTGTAGCGCCATCAATGACTCTCCAGCCATAGCAGTTGTTGTTTGGGTACTTCTTCACAGCAAGCTGGTAGTTGTCATGAAGAGTAGTCATATCTGGTTGTCCAGGCAAGTGTCGGATAAGCTGCACACAAGGCAAAAACAAGTACACAGAGAGTAGTAAAGAAAGGTCAGCTGCTGCATGAGAAGGAGCCACAAGTGCACAACTGTCATAAACGAAATACAGGTGTGCACATGCAATGAGGCAGCGCTCTGGTGTGAGCAATCGATGACGCGTCACTGCTGCTGAGCTAAAACACTGAATTTTTTTGCTCAGCAACAGCGTTCTATCTGTCAGCCAACAAACTTGCTGCATCGGTGGCTCTGAAAGCCTGCTGCATGCTGCAGGCACTATCGTAGCGCATAGATGTATAGAGGCTTATATACATGTGCGAGAAAGAACATGCGCGTTTAGATATTCCTGGTTACGAAAGAACTGACCTCATCAGGGCACTCAGGTCCTCGATGGATGAACTCATCGCCTGACAGTATCACGCTGAATCCTGTACGCCTGAGCTTTGGCGCCTCTCCAAAAAACATTAAGGTGAGGAACGTCAGCACTGCAACAATAAAAGTTACGACGATGTGCTCGTGGCCGTCTAAGACCTGCAGCTGCTCCAGCATCGTGGAAGTGCTCCTCCCAAAGCCCTCTGAGACACGTGCGACGACCGAGCACCCCGCAAGTATGTTTTAACGGTTAGGCGCTGTTCCCCTCCTGCATGCACATTTTCTTGGATTTTCTCCTTGCTGATGCGCAAGCGAGCTCGCCGTACACTAGCAAGCAAGCACACACAGAGATGTTCAAAAGAGCAATAACAGCAGCACACTGTCATCAAACAACGAGGCACCACCAGGGCCTGGGCACGCTCACGCTGGGCTGATCAGCCGACTGTGCTTTTTGTGGGTCAATCCTCTCATCCAGCTAGCCTCTCAGAGATCCCTGAAGCTGAGTGATCTGTGGCCTCTTGACGCATCGGCAGGTGCTGCAGTGTTGGTCACCAAGTTCGAACGTGCATGGGCTGTGCAGCTGCTCAAACATGCAGGCAAACGCAGTTTGGGCACAGCTCTGTTCTCCATGTTCTGGCCTACACTGATTGTCACAGGCATGCACTGAACGCACTGATCGCAGCACAACTACTTCACGCTTCAGATCAAATGCCGCTGATTGAGCTGCGCTGTGTGATACATGCACCTATCATATTCGCTGACGCTTTGCTGACCACTGCACTCACTGTTTCGCTGGATGTTTCATGATGGTGATGCAGGCTTCATGAGTTTGATATGGCAGTTCAGCTCACTGGCTACATCACTACTGATACGAAAGCTACTGCAGTGGTATGAGGATCCTACTAAACCTGTCGCCAAGGGTTACACACTAGCTTTGGTAAGCAACATGCATGTATACATGTATATGACATTAGCATGTGTTTTCATTGAGTACATGATGCGTGATCCTAGAGCTCTCACTGACTATGTCACTCAATAATACTGATATCATTTGACATTATATACGTATACAGGTGCTGTTTGCAGCAGTAGCCATCTGCAACTGCTTTGTGTCGAGTCACTCATATCTACTATTAGCACGTATGGGCATGCATGCACAGACAGTATTCAACACTATCATATACAGAAAGTCACTGCGATTGTCAAACACTGCACGACAAGCAACATCAGTTGGTCACTGTATGACCCTTATGGCATCTGACAGTCAGAGGTTGCCTGACGCTGCTTTAACTATGCATCTAGTGTGTACATCACCACTGTATGTAGCTGTTGCTATGTACTTTCTAATAAAGCTTGTTGGCATGGCAGCAGTATATGGCGTAGTGTTTCTTCTGTGCACACTGCCACTGCAAGGCTACATAGCTGTGAAACAAGTTAACATACAACGTACTCAAATGATGCGCACAGATGCAAGAATCAAGCTAGTGAATGAGATAAATCAAGGCATTAAGATCATCAAACTGTGTCCATGGGAACTACCCTTTCATGACAGGTATGTAACGCTCACTTGTAGCCGTCAACAGCTTGTAACTGACACGTATAGAGTAGCAATAAATTTCAATCAGTGTTGTTTATCGTGCATGATATGATATGCAATGGTTATGTGTACACATATACTGCAAATGGCAGCCAAACGCTGCTTGACCTCACTTATAATGCTGCATTCTGCCATTATACTGTCACTCTACTATTGTGCTCATCACAGGCTGGCTGCACTGCGAAGCATTGAGCTGAAGTCTGTACGCAGCTTTGCATACGCTAATGCGCTGTCAACAGTGCTACTCTTGGCTACACCAATGATCATGGTGCTGATAGTAGTGATCATCTACTTTCATTCACATGGCAATTCATTTAATACAAGCACTGTGTTCACTACAGTGTCACTGCTACTAGGCATACGGTATACACTGTATGCACTACCAGCTGCTGTAGGTAGGTAGCTTTGCATACACTTATACTTACATAACAAATTCTGACTGTTTTACTGTGCTTCATGTCATGTTAGTACACTACCTGTGGCTGTAGTGTACTGTGCGTGCACACATTTGGCAACTGTGTACATATCAATGATTGCAAAGAGTAACCTCATACCTCAATCATCTGAGCGCATAACACGTTGTTAATATATACTTGTGTGTTCAACTGCGTTACATCACACAGCCTCACTGATACAAGCACGCATAAGCCTTGGTCGCATACAAAAGTACTACGAGCTCGAAGACCTCCATGATAGTAACAAAATATGATCAAATCGCAATGCAGAGCACATTCATCTGCTGGTCGTTCACACACTGAAGAGTGTTCTGTTGGCCGTTGTGTATTGCGAAGGATAAGCAAACACATTTTACGATATTACGCGCATGGTGCATCATTGAATGAACACTTGCCGTCGAGCACTTTACATTGAGCAACGTTTGGCTGTGATCGCATTGCGTGTATGCACATATACAAACAGGACTGGTAGTGGTAAGAGTAGTCTAATGACAGCACTGTTAAGACTAGTAGAGCCATGCAGTGGTACTATACATATTGATGGTATTGATGTATGCAAACTAGGGCTACGCGATCTCAGATCAAGATATCTATCATACCACAAGGTAACTCAACTACATTGCGAACTCAACTACATTGCGAACCATACTGCTACTAATGTTACTTTCGCTTAGTACCATTCAATTCATTTTCGCTGTATAACGTCGCACAGTCCGTATCATCATCAGATGCTTTATGCACATTTGGCATCAGTGCCACTCGCATAACCAGCCGTATACTACAACTTACTTGTGCATATGTCATTATCGCACTGATACACTTGTCACACATACCATCAGAGTCTGTGCTGTTTAGTGGTACACTGCGGTACAATCTAGATCCATGTGGCTTGTATGATGATAAACAGTTATGGTCAGCAATCACTGCAGCACATCTCAGTAACTTTGTTAGCAGACTACCAGGCAAACTCAGCTATCAGGTACTTACTCATAACATTACAACTACTATATCAATGTCGCTGCTGTTACTACTTTTGCAATGTAAAGATGCGTTTCACATCATGCGAGCTGCACTCCCTTTTTGACTTAGACTTACAAGTTTGCCATTGTGAAGTATCAGCTCACCAAAACGCTCTACTGCTATCAACATTACACATCAAATCACGGCATGACAGGTATCTAAAAGTGGTGATAACATGAGTGCAGGACAAAAGCAGCTACTGTGTTTAGCACGCGCTATACTACAGCACAATAAGATACTAGTGATGGACGAGGCCAGTAGCTCTATTGATACTAACACTGATGTGAGTTACAATACAATTACTACTACTATGCAATTCATGATATGTATACATCAATCATGACTGTTCTGCTGCTGTTGTCATGGACACTTTGCCACAACGATAGCATTGTTGACACAATCAGTTGTCATATACAGTGTTATAGCATCAGCATCTACATATATATTGTTCAGTATACGATGTCGCACATGCGCCTATTGTAACACCTTCAGCTTAAGACTGATGCGATTGCTGGTCGCCATTGCTACACACATTGCTCACTTCTTGAACAGAATTTGATACAACAGACAGTACGCAAAGAGTTTGCTGACTGCACTGTACTATCAATAGCACACAGGTATGTTCATATGTACACATGCACTGATCACCACGGTAAAGACTACATGTAAGGCAACACTACATGTAAGGCAACCTTGCATTGATGCAAGCTCGTAGATGCCGGTAGATGCAGTTGAATCAGTAATCCAATCAGCAGTAAACTGCTGTGCTACTGCATTTGCCATACCCTACATGTAGCTTCTTAGTACTCCATCGCTACTGAAATAACAGCTGCGATATAGAATACTAATTCTGTATACATGTATCCATCATAACATGTCTGCAGGCTAGCTACTATTGCTGATTCAGATCGTATACTAGTAGTTCAAGACGGCCGTGTCTCTGAGTTTGACACATTCAATAAGTTAGCCAACTGTGTAGACAGTGGTAGTGGTAGCAACACTAGCACTAGTACTGCCAGCAACAGCTAAAGTAACGCAAAGCAGCAGCAGTAGAAACAACATCAGCAGACAGATCCGTTGCACAGAGTTACAGTTTAAACGTCTTCACATAGTCAAGTGGTAAACTTAAAGTGTGTGTGTGTGTGTGTGTTTTTGTATTATACTAGTGAAAGTAGTCGTGTACTGGACCATAGCAGCG
>AXNI01020637.1:0-10864 GCA_000498555.1 Heterococcus sp. DN1 | reverse complement strand
GGCAAGAAGTCAAAAGCAATGCAGGAAGACTTGGAGAAGATCCGCTTGGAAGGCTCCAGCAGCAATGGCAAAGTCAAGGTGACTATGTCAGGGCAGCAAGTGCCTGTATCAGTCACAATCGACCCAGCAATGCTGAATGAAGGCGCAGACGCTGTGCAGGCAGCAGTGCTAGAAGCTATGACTAATGCACACACTGCATCTGTCAAAAACATGGCTACAAAGATGGCGGAGCTGTACCAAGGCATGGGACTCCCTATTGGTGGACCATAAATGCTGCAGCACTAGCAGTAGCAGCAGCAGATGTTATAGATTTGTCTTAGCAGCAGTAATAGCAGTAGCAGCGGATATATATACTGTACACGTGCACGCCACGTCAGCGTACACACACAGAGCACTCGAGTGCGTATACAGATACAGAGCAAATGCACAGTTCAAGGCGTGTTGTACGCTACAAAGCTGATACATGTGTGTTTGACAGTTTCAAACATGATTCTATTGTGATGCAAGATGCGTTTTATGCTCGTTTCGCTCGTCAGAGAGCACGCACTTGATCATGTATCGTTCATAACACTCTGTAGTGCAAGCACCAGTACCTAGCTTGACATTCGCTCGCAGTAGTACTGTAGTCCAGAATCAGTGTTCGGCACACAACATGACGCACAAACACCCATCGCTCTGAAGATTGCCAATAAGTGTCCGTTACAGTGAAAATCTCTTCATTGTAGTTGCATGTATACAGTCGTATATGTGCTATGTACAAAGGTGATCACAAAAGCAGATTGAGAAACTGAGGGAACACTGCTGTAGCTGTGCACACTTGATGTGCATGTAGGAGCTCACACCAACACCTCAACTGACTAACAATTGTATCGCAGTGCACTGCTAACTGCTACCGCTTTAGCTGGTAACGCTGTTGGACAGCCAGCTGTTCCAGCCGACAGCAACCACATTACTGAACAGCAGCCTCAAGTGCGGTGGCACAAATGCAAAGTTAATGAAGTTAGCAGCAGGCCACAGCTTCCAATTATTCTTCAGCATTGGCCACATTTCTGTTGACAGCTTAGTCTGCACAGCATTGGCAATGCCGCCGTGAGGAGCACCATCAATAGCTGATGTTAGTAAGATGTAGAAGATGTAGAAGCCAGCATTGATCAGAACTGAGCCTGCTGTCTGGTCAACTGCTAGCTGCACCAGTGCTCTCTGGTACTTGCCTTTCACCTGTTAGCATGTTCAAATCCATCAGTGAACGTTCAGTGATTAGCTACAATATACACTGTTAGTCAGTTACGCATTACGTTAACAACAGCTGTGCAATTGTAGCAGGTAGGAAGGCGCATGCTTAGCAAGTGAGTAGGTGTCGTACGACGTCAGTTTTGCGAGCTGTTGTAGTGCAAATGGTGTGCTTGCTTTTGACAAGCTGATGCAGAGCACAAAATATAGTATGAGGTGTGTGCTTAAGTGAATGTGGCATACCTGTGATTTCTCAGCGACCTTGTCCAGGAAGATGAACCAGTTGTGGATGACAACAGGCACGTAGACAAAGCCTACAATGGAGTACTGGACGAGGCGCTTAGTGTCAATGCTGAAGGGCACTCCAGCGCTCTTTGAGATCCACTGAGCAATGATGTCTCCTAATGCTGAAATGATGCCTGAAGTCCAGGCCTTAGTGATCAGAGGTCTGATCTGCAGCTGCTGCTGGTAGCTGCGCCACAGTGCTGCTGCAGGGTTCTCACCAGCCTGATCAATATAGATGTAAAGATATAAATGCACGCTGTGCGATCAGCTTCAAGAAACATGTTGCAGCTTTTGCAGGCTGTACAAGCGCATACTTTGTGCAACAAGCGCAATACTGCATGATGAAGATGCTAAAGGCCTTTGTATAATTGTGGCTTCATGTATCAAGCGCCTATGCAGGTGATATTGCAACAACAGCTCTGAAGTCCAACAAATATGAGGTTTTGTTACCTTGCTACCGTAGTCTGAGCCTCCTCCACGCACCAGCAGAGCCTTCTTATATGTTTTATCGCCATTCTCATCAGCAACTGGCGGCGAGAGCTCCTCGGTGGATTCACCGCGATGGTGCATCGCGATCTTGGTAGATTTTGTCACGATCGAAGTCGAGGGCAGAGGACTCACGAACGCGCTAGCGGAGCACAAGCACACTGCAACAGAGAGCAGCACTTTGGTGAGCTGCATGGTGAATTGTACAGGCTTCAACACGCGCGCACAGAATCGAATAGCCGTTGGGTCATGAGATCTTTACCCCCCTCCAAGCCGAAGGTACATCATCCTGAACAGCTAGTACTGCGCATGCTACTGGTTGCGGCGTGTAGCAAGCAAGCAATAGCTGGCAGCGATATGTGCACTTGCTTTATAGTATGCTCACTGCATGTTTTGTCACGAGGGTCAGCTCGATCTAGAGTTGTACTTTGTATATGTGTTGGCGGTAGATCAAACTTTCATCAAAGCTGCTGGTAGACTCTCTAGTGCTACTGCAGTGCCGAGAGTTCAAATGTTATGGTGCACACCAAGACGCTGCCTCTGGGACACTGCAACTCAGCGCTCTACCAGCACATGCTCAGCCACATCCAATGGTGCACAAAATGCTGTAAGCCAGCAGCAGCTCAACTGCCAGCTGCAACTCTACGCTTTCAGCTTGGAGAAGTGCACCAGCCTGCATTAGAACACATTGTAAGCCACAGAGTAGTGTCAGCGTGCTTGCATGCGCAAATATACTCGACGACAGTTTACGTATTGCCTACACAGTGTACTACACACTTTAAGCTTTTGAACAGTCTGGATTTTAAGCGACCAGAGCTGCTGGACAAGCTATGCAGTCGCACAGTACTTTCTAGCAACGTGCGCTAAAGTACTATGCTGTGACATGATTGAATCTTCTGACAGCATGCTACCTAGCGCTGTCTGTAAACCAAGCTATTACATTAAGCAAGAATGATAATCTACTGCTCACCTTATCTAAGATCATGCTGCTGCTTTTGACTCGCTGTAACAGCCACCAGCAGTAGCACTCGCTGCTGATGTACGCCATCTAAACTCGCACTGCCGCCAGCAGTATGTTGTTCACTGCAGATTGCGAGCTCTATCAACAGCTTTTGCTAGCAGCAGTACTGTCTCAAGGTGGCCAGCAGCCACACCTAGTGCATGTGCTCGTACAAGTGGCACTTCTAACAGGTGCTCTAACTCTAACGGTCGCCCTGCTAGCAGATCTACAGATGCTGATGGCACATACGGCCCCGCATTGTCTGTCAAATACCACATCTTAGTCAGCAATTCTGGTGCTAAGCGTGCTGTCAGCCCTCGCGCTTTCAAGTCTGCATTGCCTATGTTCAGAGTCTCTTGCATCACGTGCGATGCTAGAGCACGCAGGTCTGGGTCTGTTGAGATCTTGTCTACAGCTGTGCCATTCAGTGCAAGGCTGAGCCCTGAAAAAGGTGCGTTATACAACAGTTTCTCCCAACGAGAGTGCAGCAGGCAGTCTGTTAGTATGATCTGCACCTTGCTGCCTGCCCACAGCTCAGTCACTGCACTAAGCGCTGCTGTGTCATCTGCTATGTGTCCAACCAGCAGGTGACCGTACTTAAGATGCTGTACAATGCCAGGGGAGGGCCTCACAGAGCAGACAAAGGCGATGGCGCCGTAGACACGCTCGCTGCCAAAGAGTGCTCGCAGGTCGTCATCAATCAAGCCGTTGGTGATCGCCAGTACTTTTGTTTGCGGTCCTAAGCAAGGACCAGCAAGCTGCACTGCCTGCGTGCGGATGCTGTAGGCTTTGAGCCCGAAGACAATCCAGTCCACTGCGCTCATGTTTGCTGTGCTGCGTACCACTTTGAGCTCTGCTGCTGGCACATGATAGTCGCCATCAGGAGAGCTAATAGATAAACCATTAGCTTTGCAGGCCTCATAGTCGCTGCGCATGACAAAGGTCACAACGTGCCCAGCCTGTAGTAGGCGCGCACCGTAAAGGCAGCCCACTGCACCACTGCCTATCACCACAACAGAGCAACGCTTAGTCGCTGATGAGCCATTGCATGCACCTTCGGACATCACAGCCAAATGCAATGAAGCAGCTGCAGACGTTGCTGCAGAGCTCTCAGCTGGTTCTAATAGTTCAACAAGCTCAAATCTGAAAGCTGTGATTTCTGCGAGCATGCTTGCTTGTTGTGCGCGCAGGTCTTTGCACAGGCCTCAGCAAGCACGACGGTTGCTCAGAACATCTTACGCAGCGAGGCCTCAATCAAGTTTGCATACTCCATCAATATGTGTGTTGATGCAGCCAAACCGCGTGCCATTGAGAGCTGTTGCGCTGCATATAGCATCGAAACGTGCACTATCTTCTGCAACTACTGATTTTGGCGGCTTGCTCACGGTAAGGGCTCACAAATTTTAAGCATCTCAAATCAACTGCAATTCTTACAGCACATAGCGCAGTTCCGTTGCAGCAATGATGCTGCTTTACTAGTACTCTAACATACGTTGAGCGTCGAGATGAGTTCTTCGTTGCCAAGCGCTCATGCTTATCTGAGCAAGCGAGCTGTGCTACGCGACCAGCTAATGCAATACGTTAGCGTGTCTACTGCTCTTGTTATGCATTACAGGCCTCTCAAAAGGACCTGTTATCAAGAGAGAAGCGTGTGCTGCTCAGTTTGCATCAACACATAGCTGAGATGCAACCTGGCAGTGAAGACCTAGCTATACTGGCTGAGGTACCAAGCACACTCTACCCTTGTGAACTTGCTGTGCAGCTGCTTCAACGATGCAAACTGATCACATTAACGTTTACTGCAGTGCGTTGTTACTGCAGTGCAACATGGCGTTGCAATGTTGAACTGCTTTCCTAAAGCTAAAAGATACCATTAATTCTGCTACACAGATCATAGCGCAAGTGGATGATGTGTTCATGGTCATTGTCGTTGGCGAGTTCAACAGTGGCAAGTCCACATTCAGTGAGTGGTAGGATCTCACTTTTCCAATAACACTTTCTCATGTTGAAACTACATATACTGTTAAGCTGTTATGTCATATGTCTCTGAAACAGCTGCATATGCCGTGTTGCTCAACGCAGAACTAGAGTGCGCAATGCATATCCCGTAATGCAAAGGACCACAAAAGGCCTGG
Source organism: Heterococcus sp. DN1 (assembly GCA_000498555.1). NCBI lineage: Eukaryota > Xanthophyceae > Tribonematales > Heteropediaceae > Heterococcus > Heterococcus sp. DN1. The sequence goes on along the minus strand of AXNI01020637.1, from coordinate 5,728 downwards.
TGAAATGCAGTGAAATATTTTAGCTGTTGCAGTCTTTATTAGCCTTCAGCAGTGTCACATGTATGTGCTATTGATATTGTTCTATGCACACTTTTGTTGAACTTACATGTGAAACTTTGTTACTGTGCATGCACATATGTACAGTCAATGCACTGCTTGGAGATCGCTATGTAGCAGAGGGAGTACTGCCTACTACAGCTAGTATAAACATACTGCGTAAGAGTGAGCCGGGGGTTACAGAGGTTCTTACGAGACCATATAAAGACCCTCTTGCAAGTTCAAGTAGAAGTAGTTTAGCTACTTCAGCTACAACCTCCCTCGATGGGGTACAAGAGATCCGGGTCCCTGTTGCGTGGCTTGACAGCGTAGCACTGGTGCGTACCTAGTGTAGTGATAGTTATACAGTGTTGCCTAGCAATTCAAAGCGTAGTAGTATCGGCAGTGCATGACAAACAAGCGTTGTGCTTGATGGCTATCTGTGTCTTGAGCTCTCTTATCAGTGCGTACATACATATATGATGAAACATGTGCTTGACTTCTGTACTTACTGATGCAATGATGTGGTCATGCTGACAGTTAAGTGTCGATCTGTTATCACTACTACAGGTCGANCGACACACCAGGGACAAACGCAGTAGTACTAGAGCATGAGCGGCTGACACAAAGGATGGTACCACGTGCTGATATAGTCATATTTCTTACAAGGTTAGTCATCTCATTTAACCTGTACATGCTCATGCTGTACAAGCACATTATATTGCCCATGTTATGCTCGAGCTGCACTGTTTGCTATAGCTCAGTATCTGCTCTGCTGTTGTAGGTGATGATGGTTGTAGTATACGTAGCCATATACGGCATTGTGTTTTAAGTACTGGTCGTAAAGTGTATAAGTTGTAAACGACACACGTAACTGACTATGACATGAACTGCTACAACTTGTTCACGTTGATTGGCTATTGTACTGTGCTTGAACAAACATCTGACAGCGCTGATAGGCCGTTTAGTGAAAGCGAGCGTGTCTTCCTTGAAAAGATCAGCACTTGGAGAAAAAAGGTACATGCATGATTGCCAGACAGTTATCGAGTAGTAGTTACTATACATTACGTTCTTGTTGCTGATGTTGACCATCACCTTCAAGACTGTCAGCAGTACAGCCGCTCATTGTGCAAGCTGAGATGTACTACAACAGTATTGAAAGCAGTTAAGCGCTATCGCACTGCTGTATACAGTATGAGCGCGTACAGCACTGCGTAAAGCAACTGCTACACGCACTTTACACAAACACTTGTGTACTATATTCACGTACACTGTTACTGTGTACATCAAACACTGCTGCAGGTTGTGCTAGTGATCAACAAGGTAGACATACTGAACACAGAAGCAGAGCGAGAGCAAGTGATTCAATTTGTAGGAAAAAACGGCGCTTTGCTACTTCAACATGGCGCGTCACCAACGGCTGTGCCAACGGTTTTTGCACTGAGTGCTAGAAAAGCACTGTCTGCAAAGATTGCAGCTGCACAGGAGGGTGCGAGCGTTACAGCTTTGCAACGGTCACAAGAGTGGCAAGACAGCAACTTCCAAGCACTTGAAGTACGCGGTGCTGAACGTGTTAGCGATCTTGTTTAGCATATTGCTTGTTCGCTTGATATCGGTATTGGTGTTGCACAGTGTTGCTCATACTGTCGTGCGTGTCCAACTGCACCACGAGCTATGTGTGTGTCTCCACGCAGCGGCCACATGCGATGTAGGTAGTGAATGATCGATTACTGTGCTGATGTTGTACTTATATACTTTGTTGCGAGGACTAAAACTATAGCATCGCATGCATGCATACATGCTATCTTCAATATGCAGACTCATATGGTGCAAGTACTGAGCAGAGAAGAGAGAGTACGTAGTAAGCTTCTTAGCCCTATTGGCGTTGCTGAACAGGTATGCACACTACACATATACACGCTATCGCAAGTGTTGACGCAACTTTACACAGCGCAATGAATGCATCAACACAGTGTATGAACGCAAGTACAGTTGACACTGCAGTATGAACCCAAATATCACAGTATCACTATGTGTCTAATTCACTGCTAATTGTATCTGCAGACGAGCGCCACTTGCAGTCCAGTGCAGCGACTGTAGTGTTGAGCTCATTTGTGTGCTGTTACTTGTGGCTGTTACTACTGTTGTAATGGATTTGTGATCCTTGCTGGCAGGTTGCACAACGGTCACTTGAAGTTGCACAGCAGCGACTGCAAGTGCTTGAATCAGATGTTAAGACACTGGCACTTGTTGATGAACAGATGGCTGCCTTCATGACAGACATGGAACGAGATGTCAAGTAAGTGAGCATTCACTACAACTGATACTGCGTACATAGCAACACTGCTAGTACGATTTATGTCAAACGCAACCACAGTTACCTGTTTGAGAGTACTGCCATTAGTGTCAACGGTAGAGCAACTTCAACTTCTATGCAAGCCACGGTGTAGTACGTACTGGTAGTGCTAGAAGTGACTATTATCACGTCACGTGATACCACCAGTATGTACTGATATTTGCTATGCATGCTGCAAATACCATCCTGTTTGTAGCACCTGCATTGTAACACATGAATGCTTGCTTGTGCCAATTGGTGTGTCAATTGATATGTATTCATGTACTTACAGGTATGAAAAGATGGCAGTTGAGCGTGTACTAACAGATATGGTGCAGCGCGCTGATGTGTTTATGGACAAGTACGTATTCTAATACTACTACTACAACCACTTGAACTCTTGTTTCAATCAACGTTGTGCTAAGAGAACTTGTCGAGGAAATGCGCACCATCAGCTATTTCTGTACAGCGTGGTAGCTTGTAACGGTGCAGCTGACTTCTTTTGTAAGCGCGCCGAAACACTGTATAAGCTTGCTGTTGTATACATACCCAGTGAAGCGCATTGCTCAGCAAGATTGCTCAGAGTGCACCAACCAAACTCTGTGCCACTGTTTGTGTACACGCAGAGCAATAAAGATCACTAACATACGAGCACTGATGGACACTGATAAGCTACGTAGTGACTTTGATAGACTAGCGCTAGGTGATTTACGTGGTCAAGTTGATAACATTGTTAGTGATATTTCAACACTCATTGCAACGAGAGCACGCACACAGAGCCAAGCTGTACTAGACTTTGTAAGTACGACATTTTCATATACAGCATAATTGTATCGCGCTGTAAACGCTTTATAACATCATATGGATACTGTACATGCGTTGTACGAGTGAGCCAGTGTCTGTAGCCAATTGCATAAAAACGTATTTCGTGCACTCGAATGGTGTACACGCTCACATACGTCAAGCCAGATAGTTTTGTGTTATAATGTATCGCTTATAGTCGTCTTTACATACACATACCACATAACTGTGTGCAATAGGTCAGTAGACGACAAGGCACACATGCATCAGAGATGATCGGTAGAGTACAGGATGCTCATTTTGAAGGTGTACGACGTAATCTACTGACTAAGCTGGAGCTCAGTGTTAGTGATGTTATACTAGCGTACAACAAGTGAGTACTGCTACTACTCTTATACAGCCACATATAGCATTACAGTATTGCAATGTAGCTGACTCGCTCGTGCATCAGAACATAGACATTGGTCGTGTATCTATGTAAGTTAAAATTCGGTGCAAAGTATTGCAAGATTTACGCTGTTTTTCGATAACACATGATACTGTGAAATATACCTTACGACGAAGAGTAACACGGAAATAATTGTGATGCTGCTGGTGTGCTGTGTGTTCAGGCAAAATGAGCTTGAGCTGCTGTCCAATGCAGGTAAACACTTGCACTGTTGACATATTTGACATGCCACAGCGCTGCACATACATGTATACTCACAGCATACTGTTGTACAGTTTACAACACTTGTACTGCAGTAAGTGTTGTCTCTTCAATCTAATGACTCACAAACATACTTTGTTTGTGCTGTATGCTTGTGTATTCATTTGTATGACTGCTTGTACAACATCATCATGAACAACAGTGACGAGCAGTCTGTTGCAAGTAGCAGCACTGCAAGCAGGAGCAGCAACAGCAGGAGGCCTTGCAGCATCACACTTGCTTGATCCAACAGGTGGCCTTCTATTCGCAAGCGGACTTGCACTAACAGGTGTAGTGTGGCTACCACTGCAGAGGCGACGCGCCAAAGCAGGTTTCAGAGATAGAGTTGCTATTGTTAAAGGCAGTATGGAAACAGCTCTGGCACAGCACTTGGACAGGTACTTCAATGCAATATTGGAATATAGCATACAAATGCAGAACATGTGATATGCACTGAACACACATTCAGTACTGGTGCTGATTGTATTGTGGGCTGACTTAGTAGTATCGCTGGTATCGGTGTTAGTGTGTATCGAAGTCACTGCTGAATCATTCAATCATCATCTGCAGTGACATTACTGTCACTACTGCTACTAGTAGGCCCTACTCTATACCGTAGCCGTACACCGGTTGTAGACAGAGTATGCTGTAGTAGTGATTTGTTGCCATGCATGTAAGTTGTCACACTGCACACTGTACAATGCTCATCATGATGTGCGTACGCCACTCAATTTTCTTGTGGATGACAGGGAACTACGCCATGTGCACAGCAGTATAGTTGACAGCATAGCACCGTACTCAAGGTTTGTACGCGTAGAGCGAGCAAAAGCAGAGACGAGTGTTGCTACAATACAGGCAGCAATACAGCAGCTGCAACGGTTAAAAGCTGAAGTTACAGGAGCTTGAAGTTGAGCAAACTGGCTGTATTTGCCTTGTTGATAACACACACAGCAGACGTATGTATACACTGCACTGTAGATACAGCAACACAACAAAACGCAATAGAAATCACACACTGCAGTTGCTGATGTTGTGTTGCGGGCTTACTGTTTGTTGTGCATATGCGTACGAGATGAACTGAACAGCGAGCGCAGACGCTGCAAGACGGAAAAATCGATAGTTGAATGTGCTGCACGCTGCAACAGCACCGACAACAAAGCAACGCAAGACTATCACAGCTGATTGAATGCTGATATCACGTGTCAATATACTTTGAGTATACGCTAAGCCATAGCACTGCTGCACTCACGTAAAGCAGCCAATGCAAGAGCCAGATTTCTTCGTCTAGTAGTATCAGCAGCACCACAAGCTTGCAAGCAGTTGTGCTCAGCACGGTCGCTCCAACCTGAAGCACTGACCATTGCCATAATGTCACTGATATCAGCTACACTGCTACTGCTCGTACTGCTACTGCTATTACCAGTACTACTACTGCTGCTGCTGTCGTCGCAGCGCAATCGTCTATATACATGCAGTGCAGCAGCGGGCCGCAGTTGTGCAGGCAGCAGTGCTAATTGTGGCAAACTGAATGCGCTTAGCGCAGCGTTGACATGCCACGCTGCTACTTGCACGGCACTCCATTCACACACAAAGCTAGCGTCAAGGACACCGTCGTCCTGGTGCTCGCTGCTGCTGTCGCAGGCACAGCAGCACAAGCAAGAGCACTCACAGTGCCGCTGCTGCAGCAGCTCTTCTGCAGTAGTAGTACTAGCAGTAGTGCCAGCAGTAGCAATGAAAGCCAGCATGCCAATGAACGTCATGCTAGTACCGTGCTGCTGTGCCACAAGCGCTGCCACACACGCTGCTGTAAGTGGGTGACTCGCCTCTGCCATAACGGTTAACTTCAACTTCTTACTGTTGAACTTGTT
>AXNI01020635.1:0-13026 GCA_000498555.1 Heterococcus sp. DN1 | reverse complement strand
GTTTCAGCATCTCAGCTCACAGTCATATGAACACACCCATATGTACTGTTTGGCTGCTGTTGCTACTGCTGCTGCTACTGTGCTGCTGCTACTGTGCTGCTGCTACTGCTGCTGCTGCTGCTGCTGCTGCTGCTGTTGTACTCCACTGGTTATTACTACATACACTACCTCGTCACTACTGCTGCTGTTGCCTCATATCAGTAGTGTCGTACTCAGCTGCGCAGCATCACATTGCATAGCACGTTGTGCTGTCGCTGCTGCTGTAAGTGCTGGTACTGTCGTACTCGCTTGACTACTGCAACTACTAGAACAAATACTGACTCATCAATTAAAGCCAGTGACACTGCTGCTGCTAGCGCTCTGTTGCTACCCATCACTCAGAGCCGTTGTGCACAGCTGCTGCAGTAGCGTCAGACTGTACCTTATCTTGCGCTGCTGCTGCTGCTATTGCTGTCACTGGTGGCGATGGAGGCGTCACTGATACACTCCTATACAGCTCTACGATGCGCCGTTGGCTAGCGCTAGGACTAGTAGCACTGCTGTTCCTGCTACTGCTACTACCACTGCTTGCAGCATCACCAGTGCTGCTGCCGTTCATCATCGCAGTGCTGTGCCCATTGCTGCTTGCATGATGAGCACTGCCATTGCTCTGCGCATGCTGTGCAGCTGCAGCTGTTGAGCTGTGCTTGCGCCGGCGTCGACGAGTGCCAGCAGCAGCGAGACACATTGCTATAAGTGCAGTCAGCACACCCAGCAGCACACTGCAGTTGTTAGTCTCTTTGCAGAGACCCCGCGCAGCTGTTTCAACGTCTGCAAACGTCCCACTACCGCTGCTGCTGCCTGTGTGCAGCGCGGTCTTGTCCATGTTGACGAGCCAGGGGCAGGGCTCGCTGTCAAAAGAACGGTCTGCACATGCAGCAAGAGTGTTGCCCTTTTTGCCAATGTGCTGCGCTGCAACTGCATCAAACTGCTTGGCAACTCTGCTCAGAGCATCAATGAAGCTAGCAGGATTGCGGGCTGCAAGCTGGTTCATTACCCAAGCAGGCACACCACCGCCTGGGTTGTAGTGCCCTACCATAGTGAAGTGTGTTTTGTTCTGCAGTGCTGCATCAGGCTGTACTAGAAACAGTCCATGCAGAATCTCTGCGCGCACAAAAGCAGCATCAGCGTCATGTGCAGGCGCCTCCTCGTGTGTAGTAGCACGCTGCACTAGAGCTGTTGTGCCACCTGGCAGCCGCAACCGTGTGATGGCTGTCACGAAGTCACGAGGCCTACAAGACAGAACAGGAAGTAAGTAGGTGTGACCAGAGAGGTGTGTGAGTTTCCACACTGATACAGTAAGAAAAGCTACAGCACAAGCGCATTGCAAACCTGCATGGCCAGACAGCGTGAGCACTGCTGTAGCTGATCTTGTTGTCACGCCCAATGTACTCGAGGTCTCTGCCTTCTGCTATCATTGGGTTGTAGCTTCTGACTACTTCAATGTCACCAGGTGCAAGCACTTCACGCACTGCAGCAGGAGTTGCATCAATGGCAGCTATAGCTTTGATGAACACAAACTGACTGTCTGGTACGCTCATTTTCCACACCTTCAAGGCATCCTTTTCCAGTACAGTCTCCCACGGTAGATCAGACATCAGCCAGTCCATAATCTAGTTGTGATGAAACGATGTGACAAGCAGGCACGACATGGGCCCATGCGCATGCAACGATGTGAGACCTTGCGCTTCCATTATGAACGACATTGAGAGTTCGTCTCGATGTTTGCTTATGTGCATGCAGAGTAGCCGGGGCAGACTTGCTGCATGCAGAATTTACCTCTTTCGCCTCCTGAGCCATCTTCTGCGCTCTTTGTTTCGTTGACACCTTATTGGGTGCTTTATCTGTGCCTGTGCTTGCTTTTCGCTTCGGTCTCCAAGCTCTGGCACGGCTTGAAGCGCATGCGACAACAAGCAATAAGAGCAGCCTGGGTTTTTGGCGCTCCTTCATTGCCACTTTCTGCGTATAAGGTACAAGCTTGTTGATCAAAGATAAAACCTGCTCAATCTGGTTGAAAGCGTCTCCGCCCTGTAAAAAGCTTGAACACAAAATTGTGTCCCCGAAAATGATGAAGCCAACGGTCCATACCATGTAACGGTTTTCATCTGAGTTGGCACTTGCATTGCTTGAATTTGTCATTTCCTACAGCTGCAAGCAAAACAAGCATCTCCATCAACGATGACTCTCATGAAGACTTTGATAGCCTTTCTTTTGCTCTCTTTAGCAGCTGCGTTCTTGCCAGGCAGCACTCTTTCACTCAATGGCAGGGCCACAAAGATTGCTGCAGCGCCGAGGTCGCATGGGCCAGTAATGTTTTTTGGTGGGGGCAAGACTGCTGCACCAGCCAAGACTGGAGTCAAGGTCAGTGTAAGCGCCATGCGCATGCTCAATTTCAACCTTTCAAACCCCTCACACAAAACCTCCTCGTGCTTCCACGTCGTGATGTATTGTATCGCTGGTGCAGGTTGTTGTATCACAAGGGAATAAAATCATTAAAGAGATTGAGAGCCCTGAAGCCACCAATCTGCGAAAACTGCTGCTGGCGAACAACGTGGAGGTAAAGTCTGTCTTTCAGATTCGATTGAAAAGCGAAATTACAGTGAACATGTTGTAATATATTGTGTTACTGACTGTACTGTACTATTTCCGTCTTGCTCGTCGGGTTGACATTGCATCTGCGCGCCCTACACGCAGTCGTTGCAAATGCATAATAAGCGTCTGCGTCTTGGAATAGCTCTGACGCATGTATATGGCCTTTGCTGCTTGCTTTGCGACTGTTCAGATTTACAAGACCTTCGACAAGCTAAAGCAGTGCGGCGGCTCTGGGACTTGTGGTTAGTGTGGTTCACAAACTTAGCTCAATGTGACTTAGGCGAGCTTGCATATAACTGCACGATCATGGTACTGTGATTGTGGTGCACATCACTTCGTTTTCAATATATAGTGCTAACAACAGCGCCACTCACTTTCAATTGTTGTGATACAGGTACATGCAGAGTGAAAGTTACTGAGGGAGCTGCTAACTGCAGTAAGCAAGGCCTTGGAGAGGTGGGTTGATACAGTATACCTCACTATAGCGTTCATATTCATTGTTGAGCATTAGCACTATAATCAACAGGTAGCAGTAGTGATTGTGGTCGTGCAACTCTGGTATCGCACCACAGATGTGATTGTCTTTGACAAACACACCGTACAACGCTAATCGTATTTGCATTTGTCTGCTTGTAGACTGTCAGTACATCGTACAACTGCAAGGGTGCACTTTCATCACCATCGGAGCGCAAGCTCACACCATGTTTGCAACTTGAAGCATACTGCTTGTCATGTAGTCAGCGCGATGCTTACTCTTCACTGTACTGCAAACTGCTGCGCTGTGTAATGCTAAACCACAGGTGAAACTTCTTGGTAAAGCTGGCTCTGACATTAGACTAGCCTGCTGCACACGGGTCACAGGACCCGTTTCAGTGACCGTCAAACCATAGAATAACAGTTTTTCATGCTACTCAACACGTCAGCATTCGCTGTGTATTTGCGTTAACTCGAGACACTACTACTATCAATAGCTCACAAGTTCAGAGACTTACTAGCAACGCAGTAGCTGTATCTATAGGAAGCAATGTATACACAACACATATGTATATAGGTTCGACGATCACCATTATAAGTACATCAACAACAGCAGCAGTAGCAGGAGTGTACCACAAGCAGCAAAGATTCTTCCGAAAACGCATCACAACGCGGCGTAGCATAATAACACATGTTGAAAATTCACACCAACAACATGTTATTTTCTGTGATGTTCATGATTGATTGTTGCTATGCTACGGTGCACTTGCAAGCAAGCGCTGCACGCTCTCAATCACACAGCCACAACATCCAGCGCACACACATGAATCGAGTTACGAACTAACTACTCGTACTGCTGTTGTTGGTGCTAGTCAGTACTGTCAGCAACTGTGTACTCCTGTTCAAGCTCAGCACTGATCAAACCTGCTGTCTTTAGACGTTTCAAAATGGTTAAAAACTGTGCCCGCGACACGTCAGCACCTATAGCAGCCTCTGCTGCAGTGTAGTGAATTGCTTTGAACTCGTAGTGAGTGGTAGCGTGCAGCCGTTCAAAAGACTCAGCTGCAAGCTGACACTTGTGCGCAGTGTTGTCCACTAGTACACACAACTGCCGCTGCCGCTGCTGCAGTTGCTGCTGCTGCTGCTGCTGCTGTTGTGCTGCTGTTATAGATCCAGTGCTGTTACTATCAGCTGCAGTAGCAGTAGTGATTGTTGGCTGTACAAGAGGCGGTGGTACTGCAGCAGCAAGTTCGCTTAGTTTCACAAAATCTGCGATGATGTCACCCTTGCTGTAACGTTTGAACCGCTCATCGTCTGCAAAGAGTATGCCTTGAATGACAGGGTGATCCATCACTAGCGCACCTGTTGTTGCAAGATGTACATGAAATCATCAGTGTACACACTTGCGTTAGATCGTAAGATAACTGCTGCTGTTACATGTCGAGATGACGCGCGTTGACTTTGTGTACTGCTGCAGCAGCTCAACATGCCATCGCGGACATTGTAAAGCGACTCATTACAGTGCGGCCGTGAGTGGCAACGCAGAGTCATAGCGTTGAGCGATCGAAACACGAGCTACACCACTGTATATACGTACCAGTGCTTGGCATCTCTCCGCGTATTAAGGGCTTACTGAAGCGAATCTCGTACTTTGCCAACGCTGCAACCACTCTCTTGCTGTGCTGTGTACCATGCGAATTGGACGTTAGGCCAAAAACGAAATGACCTTGCATCTTTAATCCGCGCACAAGCCGCGTCAGCAGTGGATCTACCAGTTGGACATCGCTACCTGTAATGTTGCAATGTCGTATCGAGCTGTTAGTGCTTGCGTGTCAATCACAGCATCTGATGCAATTACAGCTGCTGCCGCTGCTGTTATACGTACCGTAGTAGTCGCGCTCCATCTCACTTCGCATGCGAGCCAAGATGGCAGCAGCTGTGGCTTTGTGTCGTGATGCTAGCCGCTGCTCTAGGTCAAGTAGCAGGTGTGTAGTGTGTTGAAACCCGTGCACTAAACAGGTGTCGCGGGTCACCAGTGTCTCATCAACGTCAAGGAAGATAAATGCTGGCTTGTCGTTATCAAGACGAGCCAGCAGGCTGTCCATGAGCTCATAGGTGTCATGCGCTTCGTCCACAAGCGCTGAGACGTGCCTCTGGCCTACACTGCGGTCTATACCGCGGCCTATACCGCGGCCTACACTTTGGCTCTTCAGCACTCTCAACACCGGCACTCGCTTCAGCACTGCTTGCATCATGACAGCAGCTCTTACATAAGCACTTGTTTGCTCTGATCTGCCTGCTGCAACTCTATGTAATCACTTCAATCAAGGTCAAGATCTGCAATTGCAATCTGTTTTTGCAAACTCTGCTTGCTGGATCTGAAAAGTGGAAAGCTCGTTAAGACATCATGGAGCGTAATATAAGTGTATCTGAAAGCACGTTCACTTGCAGCAAGCAGCTCCAATCAAACAACAAAATACAAGTGGCGAGTCACAAATCTCCATGCAAACAGCCTTGTTCACAGCGTCAAGCATGCCAACAGTACATTCTTCAACTCCATAGACCAGGTGGATGGGTGTTAAAGGCCTCAGTAGCTTTGTTAGAGCTTGCCCAGCCAATTTTTCAACTCGTGTGAACTTGAAGGGCCATACACTAGCCGTGGACGGCCTGGCATTGCTGTACTACCTCATTGGATTTCCTCAGAGTCCATGCCTGTGCCTGCAATTGGGCGGCAGCTATGAAGCTCTAGCATGTAAGAAGCTGCAGTCGAACCATGCGTGCTGTACATGTACAGTACTATGTTGTAATATGTGTGTGAACACAGCATCAATGTAAGGCTTAACAGGCTCGTTCCATACCATAGACACCCTTCAGTACACCCTTATGTAGACTCGCTGCACCGCGCTTGCTCTTGCTCTAATTCACAGTCTTTTTTTGATGTACTGCTCTTTACAGTACGGTTAATGCAATACATGCAGTCACTGATGGCTTGCGGCGTGAAACTCTTAGTGGTCCTGGATGGCATGCAAGAAGAGGATAAGTTCTCCACAACAAAGGAGAGGCGGCAGATGCAGGCTAAAGAGTCTGAAAACACACTGAAAACACTGACCAGATTCGGCTGTCGTGGGTTAGAACTGGGGCTATGGAGCGTTACAGCACCACTACTGCCACTGTTTGCAGTGGAAACTCTAGCACAGGTCTGCACAGCTCTCAGCATAGAGTGCACTGTAGCTGAGAGAGAAGCTGACAGGCTGTTAGCTATCACTGCAAGGTATGTTATACCTGTTTGCACATCGCTCACAATTCAGCAGTAACTGATTCTGCTCATCGTAAAATTGCTCTAAGAGCGTAGCTTAGCTGATCAATGTTAGTACTCTGCCACGAGAAGCTGCAGTTCACTTGTTCTTCTGTCAGTCAGTATGCTAATCAACAATCACTGATGTGGCTTGTGTTACACATATGCAGAGATCGTGGCTGCATAGCTGTACTCAGTAATGATAGTGATTTTTTGATCTATGATGCACCTGGTTTCGCGCCTTTTTGGGGCCTGGATATTGGCACTGATAATGTGGCATTAGCACATGTGTTTACTAGAGCAAAACTAGCCAAAGCACTGAACATAAGGTAACAAATACTAGTTCACAGTAATCAGTTGTACTACTGCAAAGTGCTCACAGCTTTAACAGATGGCTGTAGACCGTGGCTTGCATGCTTGCACAGTGCCGATAGTGCTCAGCAATTAGTGTTGATCAGTACAACTTACTTGTTTACGCATATATGCTTGTTGAACCATGGCTGATGCAAGAGATTGACATGCCACGTCATTGCTGACGTCAGTGCTGATGTTATTGCTGATGTCGTTGCTGTAATGCACACTGCAGGCCGAATCATCTTCCATTACTTGCAAGCTTAGCTGGTAAGTCTTATCTTATAACAACACATCAAACATAGCAGTGTATTGATGCTGAGCCGCTTTTTGTGCAGCACTGCGCTGCGTATCACTGCTACACGGCGTGCCCGCATATGCAACAAACGTGCCTGATGCATGCAGTGCTTTGATACAACTGATTATACACTTTGCTGTCAAGTCAACAAATCGATAAGTTTGCGCACAAGCACGTGTACTTATGTATACATAACATATGCCATTCACTCATGTTGCAATTATGTAGGTAATGACTATCTACCAGATGCAGCAGATTACTGCCACACAACACTGCTAACTGGTGGTGTGTGGGGTCACCCCAGTAAAGGTAAACACAATCATAAAGGCAGTAAAGCTGTGCTTGAAGCTGCTGCACGCTACATTGTAACACGCTGCAGCACTAACAGTAGCTGTACCAGCAGCAGCAGCAGTGACAGCAGTAGCAGCAGTAGTACTAGTAATGCTACAGTTATTGATGACACACTGAGCGCAGCAACCATTGCAGCAGTCTGCAATGAGCTCTGCAGCGGCAGTAGTGTCAGTTCGGCAACTTCAACACCTACTGGTAAGACTTCAAGTAGCAGCAGCAGAGGCAGCACTGTGAAACGGCGCCGCAAGTCTGACACTACCAGTAACAACAGCAGCAGCANAGTACTACTGGTAGTAGTACTGCTGTTGGTAACACAGCTGCTGAAACTCGAGCTGAGCGGTTTCTTCCGCTGGTGTTAGCCTCTATAGCGCAGTATGCTATGACTGTAGTCGATGATGATGATGTTCAAGGTGTTGAACATGAAGCAATCTTTAAGAAACACCCGATAGGGTTCCCTCCTAATCTGTGGCAAGCGCTGCAAGACGGTGTGTTCTGGTGTAGAGTTGTACTTGAAGAAGCTGAGCATGGTAGAAATGGTGCTTGGATGCAGGTAATCGGTCACACAAGTAACCGTTGAGTGACAGTCAAAGTGTGACAGTTGCATAGTGCAACAGATAGCTGCAATGGCCTTTGACATGACGATTGTCTTCTATTGACAGTTCTTTGGTGCAGCAGTTCAAGGTTACTATGGTGTTGCTCTGACTTTTCACATTCATGATTGGCGCTTAAATGAGCATCCGTGAGCGCAATCTGTCATGATGTATAGTAGCGTGCTGTTTAACAGTGCCTTGCGATATAATTCAGCACACTATTGCGACATGCTGCAGAGCTGACACTCTCACTCTTCACTTCACTGTACTGATACACACATGACAGTTGGCACCAGTGCGGGCTAACCTGTTTGCGCTGCTAGCAGCAGAAGGCACTGAGCTGCGTGTAAGAGAGCACATACCTAGTGGTGGACGGTTACGGCATAAGTGGAATGTCACTTCTGGTAACGGACTTCTTCAACAACTTGAACTTCAACAGCCTGCCTGGCATGTGCGCTGGCAGCAGTGCTTACTGTCTCTTGGTTTAGGGACAACTGCGAGTACTAGCAGTAGTAACAAGTTCAACAGTAAGAAGTTGAAGTTAACCGTTATGGCAGAGGCGAGTCACCCACTTACAGCAGCGTGTGTGGCAGCGCTTGTGGCACAGCAGCACGGTACTAGCATGACGTTCATTGGCATGCTGGCTTTCATTGCTACTGCTGGCACTACTGCTAGTACTACTACTGCAGAAGAGCTGCTGCAGCAGCGGCACTGTGAGTGCTCTTGCTTGTGCTGCTGTGCCTGCGACAGCAGCAGCGAGCACCAGGACGACGGTGTCCTTGACGCTAGCTTTGTGTGTGAATGGAGTGCCGTGCAAGTAGCAGCGTGGCATGTCAACGCTGCGCTAAGCGCATTCAGTTTGCCACAATTAGCACTGCTGCCTGCACAACTGCGGCCCGCTGCTGCACTGCATGTATATAGACGATTGCGCTGCGACGACAGCAGCAGCAGTAGTAGTACTGGTAATAGCAGTAGCAGTACGAGCAGTAGCAGTGTAGCTGATATCAGTGACATTATGGCAATGGTCAGTGCTTCAGGTTGGAGCGACCGTGCTGAGCACAACTGCTTGCAAGCTTGTGGTGCTGCTGATACTACTAGACGAAGAAATCTGGCTCTTGCATTGGCTGCTTTACGTGAGTGCAGCAGTGCTATGGCTTAGCGTATACTCAAAGTATATTGACACGTGATATCAGCATTCAATCAGCTGTGATAGTCTTGCGTTGCTTTGTTGTCGGTGCTGTTGCAGCGTGCAGCACATTCAACTATCGATTTTTCCGTCTTGCAGCGTCTGCGCTCGCTGTTCAGTTCATCTCGTACGCATATGCACAACAAACAGTAAGCCCGCAACACAACATCAGCAACTGCAGTGTGTGATTTCTATTGCGTTTTGTTGTGTTGCTGTATCTACAGTGCAGTGTATACATACGTCTGCTGTGTGTGTTATCAACAAGGCAAATACAGCCAGTTTGCTCAACTTCAAGCTCCTGTAACTTCAGCTTTTAACCGTTGCAGCTGCTGTATTGCTGCCTGTATTGTAGCAACACTCGTCTCTGCTTTTGCTCGCTCTACGCGTACAAACCTTGAGTACGGTGCTATGCTGTCAACTATACTGCTGTGCACATGGCGTAGTTCCCTGTCATCCACAAGAAAATTGAGTGGCGTACGCACATCATGATGAGCATTGTACAGTGTGCAGTGTGACAACTTACATGCATGGCAACAAATCACTACTACAGCATACTCTGTCTACAACCGGTGTACGGCTACGGTATAGAGTAGGGCCTACTAGTAGCAGTAGTGACAGTAATGTCACTGCAGATGATGATTGAATGATTCAGCAGTGACTTCGATACACACTAACACCGATACCAGCGATACTACTAAGTCAGCCCACAATACAATCAGCACCAGTACTGAATGTGTGTTCAGTGCATATCACATGTTCTGCATTTGTATGCTATATTCCAATATTGCATTGAAGTACCTGTCCAAGTGCTGTGCCAGAGCTGTTTCCATACTGCCTTTAACAATAGCAACTCTATCTCTGAAACCTGCTTTGGCGCGTCGCCTCTGCAGTGGTAGCCACACTACACCTGTTAGTGCAAGTCCGCTTGCGAATAGAAGGCCACCTGTTGGATCAAGCAAGTGTGATGCTGCAAGGCCTCCTGCTGTTGCTGCTCCTGCTTGCAGTGCTGCTACTTGCAACAGACTGCTCGTCACTGTTGTTCATGATGATGTTGTACAAGCAGTCATACAAATGAATACACAAGCATACAGCACAAACAAAGTATGTTTGTGAGTCATTAGATTGAAGAGACAACACTTACTGCAGTACAAGTGTTGTAAACTGTACAACAGTATGCTGTGAGTATACATGTATGTGCAGCGCTGTGGCATGTCAAATATGTCAACAGTGCAAGTGTTTACCTGCATTGGACAGCAGCTCAAGCTCATTTTGCCTGAACACACAGCACACCAGCAGCATCACAATTATTTCCGTGTTACTCTTCGTCGTAAGGTATATTTCACAGTATCATGTGTTATCGAAAAACAGCGTAAATCTTGCAATACTTTGCACCGAATTTTAACTTACATAGATACACGACCAATGTCTATGTTCTGATGCACGAGCGAGTCAGCTACATTGCAATACTGTAATGCTATATGTGGCTGTATAAGAGTAGTAGCAGTACTCACTTGTTGTACGCTAGTATAACATCACTAACACTGAGCTCCAGCTTAGTCAGTAGATTACGTCGTACACCTTCAAAATGAGCATCCTGTACTCTACCGATCATCTCTGATGCATGTGTGCCTTGTCGTCTACTGACCTATTGCACACAGTTATGTGGTATGTGTATGTAAAGACGACTATAAGCGATACATTATAACACAAAACTATCTGGCTTGACGTATGTGAGCGTGTACACCATTCGAGTGCACGAAATACGTTTTTATGCAATTGGCTACAGACACTGGCTCACTCGTACAACGCATGTACAGTATCCATATGATGTTATAAAGCGTTTACAGCGCGATACAATTATGCTGTATATGAAAATGTCGTACTTACAAAGTCTAGTACAGCTTGGCTCTGTGTGCGTGCTCTCGTTGCAATGAGTGTTGAAATATCACTAACAATGTTATCAACTTGACCACGTAAATCACCTAGCGCTAGTCTATCAAAGTCACTACGTAGCTTATCAGTGTCCATCAGTGCTCGTATGTTAGTGATCTTTATTGCTCTGCGTGTACACAAACAGTGGCACAGAGTTTGGTTGGTGCACTCTGAGCAATCTTGCTGAGCAATGCGCTTCACTGGGTATGTATACAACAGCAAGCTTATACAGTGTTTCGGCGCGCTTACAAAAGAAGTCAGCTGCACCGTTACAAGCTACCACGCTGTACAGAAATAGCTGATGGTGCGCATTTCCTCGACAAGTTCTCTTAGCACAACGTTGATTGAAACAAGAGTTCAAGTGGTTGTAGTAGTAGTATTAGAATACGTACTTGTCCATAAACACATCAGCGCGCTGCACCATATCTGTTAGTACACGCTCAACTGCCATCTTTTCATACCTGTAAGTACATGAATACATATCAATTGACACACCAATTGGCACAAGCAAGCATTCATGTGTTACAATGCAGGTGCTACAAACAGGATGGTATTTGCAGCATGCATAGCAAATATCAGTACATACTGGTGGTATCACGTGACGTGATAATAGTCACTTCTAGCACTACCAGTACGTACTACACCGTGGCTTGCATAGAAGTTGAAGTTGCTCTACCGTTGACACTAATGGCAGTACTCTCAAACAGGTAACTGTGGTTGCGTTTGACATAAATCGTACTAGCAGTGTTGCTATGTACGCAGTATCAGTTGTAGTGAATGCTCACTTACTTGACATCTCGTTCCATGTCTGTCATGAAGGCAGCCATCTGTTCATCAACAAGTGCCAGTGTCTTAACATCTGATTCAAGCACTTGCAGTCGCTGCTGTGCAACTTCAAGTGACCGTTGTGCAACCTGCCAGCAAGGATCACAAATCCATTACAACAGTAGTAACAGCCACAAGTAACAGCACACAAATGAGCTCAACACTACAGTCGCTGCACTGGACTGCAAGTGGCGCTCGTCTGCAGATACAATTAGCAGTGAATTAGACACATAGTGATACTGTGATATTTGGGTTCATACTGCAGTGTCAACTGTACTTGCGTTCATACACTGTGTTGATGCATTCATTGCGCTGTGTAAAGTTGCGTCAACACTTGCGATAGCGTGTATATGTGTAGTGTGCATACCTGTTCAGCAACGCCAATAGGGCTAAGAAGCTTACTACGTACTCTCTCTTCTCTGCTCAGTACTTGCACCATATGAGTCTGCATATTGAAGATAGCATGTATGCATGCATGCGATGCTATAGTTTTAGTCCTCGCAACAAAGTATATAAGTACAACATCAGCACAGTAATCGATCATTCACTACCTACATCGCATGTGGCCGCTGCGTGGAGACACACACATAGCTCGTGGTGCAGTTGGACACGCACGACAGTATGAGCAACACTGTGCAACACCAATACCGATATCAAGCGAACAAGCAATATGCTAAACAAGATCGCTAACACGTTCAGCACCGCGTACTTCAAGTGCTTGGAAGTTGCTGTCTTGCCACTCTTGTGACCGTTGCAAAGCTGTAACGCTCGCACCCTCCTGTGCAGCTGCAATCTTTGCAGACAGTGCTTTTCTAGCACTCAGTGCAAAAACCGTTGGCACAGCCGTTGGTGACGCGCCATGTTGAAGTAGCAAAGCGCCGTTTTTTCCTACAAATTGAATCACTTGCTCTCGCTCTGCTTCTGTGTTCAGTATGTCTACCTTGTTGATCACTAGCACAACCTGCAGCAGTGTTTGATGTACACAGTAACAGTGTACGTGAATATAGTACACAAGTGTTTGTGTAAAGTGCGTGTAGCAGTTGCTTTACGCAGTGCTGTACGCGCTCATACTGTATACAGCAGTGCGATAGCG
>AXNI01020501.1:0-10282 GCA_000498555.1 Heterococcus sp. DN1 | reverse complement strand
ATTGGCTGCTGCTGGTACGCTGCGTCATTGCTATATATATAAGCACGTTACCAAAAACTTCAAGGTGTTTCTTTCCTTGACACCAAACAAGCACAGTATAACAGCATCAATCCCATTGTGAACGCAAAGAAACAACGAGATAGAGAAATTTTTGCAGTTGCATCAAACGTCTTTTTGTCATTGTTTCGCTGTGCGGTTCAACCCTTCGCGCCGTACCTACAGTATGAGATGGCTAGCGCATAGCAGCAGCAGCAGAATTGCCAGAAAATATGACACCACTACTGCTCTGTATGCGAGCGCGCACTCTAAAAAAACAGTAGCAGTAGCAGTGTCGTAGTGCCTATAGTGGTTGTAGTGAGTTAGTGTGTTCTGTCACGGTGTGTGTGTCGCGGTGTGTATGTGCGCGGTATGTGCGTGTCGTGTCGTGCTGTCGCCTAACTATCGTTGTACTGCTACTACTGTTCAAGTGACAGTATTGTACACAACTTACTAGCTGTGCAGCTGTGCGCGAGCTTGCTTACTACTGTGTTGCGTGCTGCCTCAAACTGCTCCTGAAACTTTCCTTAGAAGCATTTCTTGGAAGCACTTTAAAAGCCTTCGAAGAGCTTCTGCGGTCCAGTGTACGGCACAACTCTGTCGTTCTCTCCAATAGGATCGAAGTGACTAGTGTCAAGTGCGTTTGCTACTACTGGTAAGTATGGTGGTGTGAGCTGCTTCTCGTACAACTGTGCATATAATGAGTAGTGTTAATGTAAACATATACACATAATATCAGTGCGATTATGTTAACATCATATTGCAGATCATGCGAGACAGCATAACAATAGCGCTACAGCGTTGATTGACGATTCGAGCTATCATGAAACTGTCTCGCAGTATTCGTTGCACCACAGTAGCTGCAACTGTACATCCACTTACTTGAAAGAAAGAAATCGACTGCAGGCAGTCATCAAGCACTACGGCAGCAACAGCGATCCTCAGTATACAACTATACAAACAATACTGTCAATAATGCATGCACGACTTTACCAGCTCTAGATTGCCTCATACTGCTAACAATGGATACATTGTACAGGAGTATACTATAGTGTCATAGTAGTACAAGTATATACTATAGTGTCATAGTAGTACTTCTACTACACACCTGCTGCCATTTGAAGCCATTGTTACTGAACCAAGGGTGGTCCATGATGTCACGTACACCTCCACTCAAGTTACCAAGTCTGAATGTAGGATTAGGTGTCAGTAGTTTACGGATCAAATCTTCAGCTTCAATGTCAAATCCGATAGGGAATGCCAGGAACCGCTCACTCCTGTAGAGAACGTTCGTGTGCACATACAATGAGTGTGAGAAGTCAGTATAATCAGTATTGAACTCTCTGTGCTCGTGTTAACAGCAAGACATGCTGTACTGGTGTTAATCTGTTTGTGCTTTAGCTGTGTCGGTCACGCCATCACCATCGCACGTTCAAAGCACCATGTGCCCACGCTACGGAAGTCGAAACTACCTTATCGAGAGGCATATTACAGCGCACTTGACAGTGTACACGGTCTGTGCTAAAAAGCAGCAAGTGTACACTGACGTCTTTCTTAAGATAAATCAGCGACAATCTCCATGCAGTAGCATGCGCTGTGCAGTGCTAGCGTGACTGTCATTGGGTTTCACTGAGTGGCGCGTCGCTGTGTTGCTCGCATATTAACAACAGTAGATTGGTTGCAGCTGCATTCAGAACATTACTCGATACACTGATGCATAGTGCACTAACACACAGCTGAACAACAGATAACGACCTCGCTTCATTTGATCTATGTTGTGTGTCATCTGGTATCTTACATTATCTGCGCACTGTAAGCTAGTGTTTTCTAAGAACACAATGCACAGAAGTTGCATACTAAGGTGACACATTATATAGATCATGAAAGCGAAGCGTTACAACTGTGACATTGAGACAGCACCCTAATCAACTGCAAGTGGTCGCTCAGAAACAGCGTTGTGCATCTATATGCGGACAATTGGTACATGTGCACCTCCTGTTGCTGAGCTCAATGCTGCAGATACGGCACGTTTGTGGGTTGCATGTGATTGCTCAGAGATAGAGCTTGATGTGTTGGCTACAAACTGTGTTCGCAGACCATTGCATAGCAGAACAGCTACTGCTTAAGCCAGTATTAGGTGTTCCAGTGCAACAGCACTGCAATAGCTTAACGTCACAACGACTAAGAGAATGCAATGGAGCTATCAGAACGCAATCAAAGCTGCAGTGATAAGCACTGCAAAGCGCTTACGCTCTACAGTGATCGTTGCAGTTTGATCAGCAGCGCAAATAGCGCAACTGCACTCTCAGCTGTTGCGACTTCAGTGGTATTGAAGCCCATGTTATTGCCCTGTTGCGCAGGCGTTGCTGCTGATGTATCCACGTCTCAAATAAAGAAAATATCTGCAGTGTAGACACAGCTGATGTTATTGTGCCCACTATGCATGCATCACCATTGATATGGTACACTGATAGTGATCACAACACTTTGCAGCAGTAGACAGTCCTCTTGTTCTACATCAGAATAGAAGACCACGAACTGTAAGACAATAGTGGGTATAGCAGTCCTAATGGTCAGCAAGTCGACTGTGCAAACGACCACAATGTGAGCAACCTCTGGCATGATCGCAACTACGCGAACAGCGCTGTTAGACACGTGAATGCTGCAGAACTACCTCGTGTCTGACCGCTATGACATCAACAGAACTGTGCGATCACCTAGCAGATTACACGATTGGATGTGCTTACATGGCAAGCAGTAATATCGCACTAGCAGCACAGTGTCTATTGAGGAGCGCATGTATTGCTACTATCATCATGTACCCATACAGCTGTGTGCTTGTAGAATACAGTATAGCAGACCGCTACTGCCTCCATGCAGCATACAGCTAGTGGAAGCGCACCATGATAGAGAGCTGCACATGCGCAACAGACAATGCGCTGCTGCAGTGCACAACCACACTGTAGCGCGTGTGCCCGCTTCGAGTACAAGCAGCTTTAAACAAGCAATGCACCTATGCTCAACCTAAATCACACTGCTTCCTTGCTGAAGACTGCAGCAGCTGCTTCAGTATAATAAATATACGCATGAGCAAATATATATATAACCGCGAAGGCAAGTCCAGTGCACCATACTTCAAGAAGAAGACTCCAAGTAGTTACAGCACTAACCTGATGGCTTTCTTGAATATCTCAGCTTGACGAGGGTCAGTAAAGGGTGTACGTCCTGCCAACAACTCATACAAGAAGCAGCCTAGCGCCCAATAGTCAACACTCTTATCATGGCCTCGTGACAGTACCAGCTCTGGTGCTAAGTAGTCTGGTGTACCACAAAGTGTGAATGACTTAGTCTGTAGTGTAGCTCCCTTCTTGAATGGGATGCGCTTAGCAAACCCAAAGTCAATGATCTAGTTGTTGTATTACATGTTGAGCAGTAGTAGCGGTGATAATGGTACTGTTAGCTGTTTGCATTGCGTCGCTCAAGTAAAGCTAAGCATGCGCTGATACTACAATTGGTGCAGTTGTGTACTTGCTACGCACAAGTAAGCACGCACGTACAATCGTTACTCGAACTGTCAACACCTACTGACTGTGCGCGCATACTGACCATACAACACTGCAGTACCTATAGTCTACCGTGCGCACTGTCCTATACAAATACATAACACATACACATCACATACTCTGCAGGTATATCCTTACTATTGTGTGCTGAGGTTCACTGTTGATATGCACTACTGAAAGTACTGGTTATGTTTCATAAGTATACTGCAATTACCTTAAGGTAGCCATCCTGTGATATCAGCAGGTTCTCTGGCTTGAGATCACGGTATGCAACACTCATCTGATGCAAGTACTGTAAGCTCAGTATCACACTGCCAGCATAGAATCTAGCTGCATTACTGTGGAACCCTCCCATGTTAGTGCGTGGTATCAACTTGAACTGTTGTGCAGATTGTGTAGTTACAATGTGATATATATATATAGAAGCAGCGTGTAACAGCATGTCAGTACAGTTTCTGATATCTATGCAATGGTGCATAAGGGCAGTGGAAATGTGTACATGTAGTGCATGCAAGTAACAAAACTGCTGGTATTCATTCTCAAGCTTGTCATAGCACAGGCTGCATATATAAGCGTCTTGCGGCAGCTATGATACCGCATGGATGCATTGGCATGCTAAGACCGTACAGAGCCTATCTGATGCCTCGCGTGTAGTTGCACAGCACTTGTGAGAAGATAAAGACCTCGTACAACTCTTGTACAAGAGCAGTGCAATACACTAGCAAGAAGTAGATAGGCTTGTGCGAACCTGCTACGCCAGTGACAATTTGCAGTCAATACCAGCATGTGGCAGCACGTAGATCAAGAAGCGCGCAGATAGGGGCACACACACTGCAATTCGTTGTGGTCGACAGCAACTACTGTGACTACACAGTCAGGAACGCATATCTCATGCCTCTGATGCAGTTGCACAGCGCTGCTAAACATAGCGTTGTATGAGCGCGGTGCAGCTGCTAGCAAAGACAACCTATAGATAGGCTTGCATCGACTGTGATGCCACAGGAAATTGCTGACACCAGCCACGGAGCAGTGTCGAGCGTCAGCGTGCGGTATACACTACTGCCTAGTCACTGCTTGTGAAACTGTCATACCGTTGCATTTTGCAGTAACAACTAGCCAGTACTGGTAACACAAAATGTTAGTGGAATATGTGATGAAATATGCAAGATAGTGTGCAAAATAACATTAAAAAGCAGTCACCTTTTCATAGATGTAGCTCCACAGTTCACCGCCCAGTAGCAGTTCAGTGAGCATTAGCAGCTCATCATTAGTGTTGTATGTGCAGATCAGATTAAGCACAAATGGGTGATCACATGCCATTAGGATGTTTTTCTCATTCATGATGTTACGCTGCTGGTGGCTCTTTGCAATCTGTAGCAGCAGTGACAACAGTAGCAATAGCAGTAGAGTTAGCATCAGTAGCAATGTTGTGGACTGCGCAAGCAAGCAAGTTGTTTGCCACGTGATTGCGATAGTTCGATCAACTTATAACAACCGAGAGACGCATAGCGTGATTGAGTAAGCTTGTGTGCTGCTTCGACACCTTCGTGCCGCTATCACTTTGCACACGACACCAGCGCAATTGCATAGAGTTGAAAGTTCACAGCGTGTATTTGACCGACAAGCGAGCCAGTGTAACAGACAACAAAGATCTCAGTTGAAACATCACTGCAGATGCTACTACAGGCGACCTTAGCTGTAGCATGCCCGCTTGTTTTGAAGCACAAGTTACAAACTTTCATTTCCATCAGCAGTGCTGAAGCGATACAAACTATTACAACCTTGAACTACACTACAAAGTTACGTAGCTGTTGCTAGCACTGAGGCTTTCGCCACATATACAGTGCGACACACACTGGCACTACTAAACAGTACGAGCTCCTCCAGGATCAATCTAGATGCGATGCATTACTAACAGTATCGTGTGACGAAGCAAGTAACAACTACAGTTGCTATAATTCAAGCAGTAGTAATGTAGCACTTTACCTGCGCTTTCATCATGCACTTGAGTGCAAACACTTCCTTAGTCTCCTTGTGTTGCACAAGCTTGACACGACCAAATGTGCCAGTGCCAAGTGTCTTAACCTTACGTAGATCACCAAGGGCTACCTCTCGCTTTTTACGTGTACTAACACCAATGAGCTCCTCTCCAACATTCTCACGGCGTATCATCTCACGATCTAAGATCTATAAATACAACGGTGTAGCATTGATAGTATGCAATGCAAATCATGTCAGCAATGGTGCGCAGCAGTGAGACACCACTGTATGTAAGTACAACGTGGCACCTATGCAGCATGAGACCTGCTACGAGACTAAGTCATCTCTACATTATAAGACAGTCATAGAAAGCTAGCACACTACAGTTTGCAGTCACACTTCGCACACATATTTACCAGAAGCATTTGTAAAACAGAACACTTGAATAACAGCATGATAATAGAATGATAACAGAATAATAGGCGTGTCACCTTTTCAAGTGGACCAAGCAGTTGATTAAAGTCTGCTCTCTCAAGCACTAAACAGTCAACATAGCCAGTAGCAATGACATTGGCACCACGTGGCTCATTCTTGAGTAGTGCCCTTTCACCAAAGAAATCACCTTTGCCTAGCCTCATCACTTCACGCTCTTCTCCTGTACCTGCAGTTATAGTGTTGTTAATTCCGTATCACAGCAGTAGTGTATTAATGACAGTGAAAGTAGAGTAAGTGGTTGTGATAGCCTATAGTGTGTGGTTAGTTGTGGCCATAGAGGCATACTGCATCATGTAATAGGTGTGACTGTGAGTAGTAGTACAAACTATAATAGCAGGCTTAAAAGAGGTGCATACCATTTGCGTCCTAGCATTCGCAGCAGCGTACAGTTGTCGGCATTGCAGCTGTTTGTCACGTAGGAATGCATAGACGCTTTGTGCCTGATGCTGCATGTCTATCATACCAGTCAGTATCGAATAAAGAGTCTAATAAGGTATGCAGAGGTACATACCTGGTGTATTGCATGTACAGCGGACTTCTCCTTCATTGATGATATAGAAACGTGTGCCCTACAACAGCAATAAGTGCGTGTAAACAACACTTCAGCACAGACTCTTCAAGGATGTGTTACAAGTCTACTACTGAAAGAACTCGCAATACAGCTACAATGCGCATGACATACTCTAATCTGAACACAAAAGCGCATTGAACGTGTGCTCACTATATGAACAGTCGGCACATGTACACAGATACACCTACTGCAATAACACATATCATAACACCGCAACAAAACAAATTGTGAAACTTCAAGCTATTGAACATGTTTGTACCTCCTCTCCCTGCCTGATGACGTAGTCCTGGTCCTCAAATGACTGTACACACAGTGCATCAGCTACACTGCACAGCTCAGTGTCAGTCAGCTTAGCTAGCAGTGGCACACTCTTTAGAATGCGCAGTCTCATGTTGTTCTGCAGTATAGTCTGTATAGGCCCCAGTAATGCGAAGAACTGTCGTAGTATACAACAGCGTAGTAGTAATAGCAGTACAAAGCAGAAAAGCAGTACAGCGTTATTACAACAGTTGTGATGGTACCAGCGTGTACAGCTAGCGTGCGCAGCAGTGCTACAGTGCTCACATGGTTTCATAGCATTGATCATGGCAGACGCGACAACCGAGTATGCATCTACTGCAACAATACCACAACTATCATCAAGCAGCTTAACTCATTCTTATACTGTGTCCTAACTCCTGTACTATATGCTTACTTAACTATGACATCATGACAAGTGTAGTGGTGTATAGTAATGTATACTAGTAGTACATACCTTAGTTCTGTCAAGTGCTAAGCAGCGGACAGGCCCCTCAACAGCGATGCAGTTAGCAGCTCTTGGCTCATCTAACATTAGTGACATTTCACCAAAGTAGTCACCATCTTTTAGTGTTAGTAAAGGCACTTCTGTTGCATCTGATGCACTGCGCCACTGTGTACAGCGGACTGTGCCCTGCTCTATCAGAAAGAATGTTTCTCCCTGTTATGCTCATACAATCACGATACAATCATACAAGCATAGACCAAGTACGATAGAACAAACAGTGTTAGAGATGATTTGAAACATGCGCAGAGTGGAACTGTATACACAAACTAAAGATTGCTGCAATCAGCTATTGCACAATCAAAGGGATCTACAACAACCGCAAGTGCACTATACTGACACTTCTCACACAGATTAACATCCTATGCGTAGCACACACGACCGCTTGTCAAACACACTAGCTTGCACAGTGCAACACACACACAACAAGATCAAAGCTCAAACACTTGAACTGTTTGAACACGCTGAAGTTGAACAGCTTGAAATCAGAGGTGATTTGGCGAGTCACTCATGGCGAGTCACTGTACCTGCTCTCCCTGCCTGATGATGTACTGGTCAGCCTTGAAGACAACGCTGTCTAGAGCATCAGCCAGCTTAGTGACCTGCTCATTGTTCAGTGGCTGCAGGAGCGGAACGCGCCTCAGGAACTCGCACCTCCTAAGAATCTGTCCGCTGGCAGTTGTGGCCAGCAGTCTCCTGAATGTGCGCAGATCCATAGACCAGGCTGTTGATGCTGCTGTCACTCTGATTGTGGCTGCTCTCTCGCAGTTGTACATGAGCGCCAGCTCACCGAAGCTATTGTTGTTTGTGTGTTGTGTGTTGTTTGTTTGTTCAAAGCGCAGCACAGAGCAAGTGTTAGCGGCTGTAGTGCATTAAAATGTGCAGAGTGTAGCGTTACTAGCTAAGGTCATACAGTAGTACTTTCTGCTGGTGTGATTTATGTACAGCTGGAACGCTGCAAAACTCCTCAGCGGCATATACACTGTCACCGCTTGATGAAAGCAATGTACTGCAGTGAGTCAACAGCAGCTACAGCTTCGTGAAGGACACCAACAGGCTGTGCAGCGCTAACAAGACTATGATAATGACGGTTCACACCAGCTATTAGCAGCATTGTGCCTTGTGAAAGATACACACTGCTGTACACTGCTACCTTCCCATGCACAGCAACACAGTGCCAACACACACACTGCGGTGGCATAGTGTGTTGGCTTGTGAAGCTAGGTCTAGGACTAAGCAGTGCACAGCAGTGTGTAATAGCTACTGCGCAACACTACAAGCTGAGACTCTGAAGTAAAGTAACGGCAAACTGTAAGTACATGAAGTTTGTCTCACCTGCCGCCTTTGCCGTACTCAGCCACTACTTGACCGTCAACAACAGCATCAGCAGTGCCAGTCTCTAGCACAAAGAACTCAGTACCAGAGGTTCCCTGAGTGATGATTTCAGACCCTACATCGTACTGCCTGCACACCATCCTGTCTACACATGTTAAGAGGTCTACTTCTTGTAGCTGATTGAATAGGAAGTGTTCATTGAGTGCTGCTGCTAGCAAGTGCTTTGTTTCATCTGATTTAGGCACTGATGCTGACTCTACTGACTCCTCTGTCGCAGAGTCGAACTGTGTTGGTGTAGCAGCAGCAGCAGTAATAGTAGCGACAGTAGCAGCAGTGTAACAGGTGAGCAGTGCTAATATTAGCAGTGAGAGCAGTTGTAGCCACTGCTGTACAAGTTGGGGTGCTGAGAATGTTCAGTGGTTCTAACTACGAGCTGATGAAACTCTGTTACAGTAGTGTATACTACGTACGCTATGCTTTACAAGACAGGCAGCCTGCTGTAATGTGTATGCTAGAACAATACTACACTGCACACCAATGTGACCACAAAGCACCTACACCGCAGAGCGCTAACCCGATACGAACCACCGAATGCATAAACAAAGTAACGAACTGGTAACTCTGAAAGCCCGTTAAGCTCACCTCTTCCGGGTTGTTGTGAATAACCATACGCTTGCCTCTGTGGCCAGCTCCATCAGAGGTCATACCAGTGTCAACATCAACAGACTGCAGCTGCTTAGGGCTAGGTGGCTGTGGTGGCATGTCAACAACCATGCTGCTGCTGCTACTGTGCTTAGCTTCACTGTGCTGGCTAGCAATAGGGTGCGGCAGAGACTCTGTGCTTGTTGTGCGCATAGAGTCTACTGACATAGTACTGTTCAGCTCTGCCTCGTAGCCGCTCTTAGGCTGCGCTGCAGCAGTGCCAGCTATGATGCCGCTGTCGCTGGCTGGCAGTGTGGCAGCTGCTGCTGTCAGGTTGCCGCTGTTGTCTGTGCTCATGGCCCCTAAGCTAGCGTCGGTGTTGCTGTTGACGCTAGAGCCTGCTTCTGATGATCCTTCGCCTTCACGCTTTGCTCCTGGCACCTGCAGCAGCAGCGCACAGCACAGCAAGGCATGTAAGATAAATACGCATAGTGGGCAGCAGCAGCGTAGCAGCAACGCGCAATGCAGCGTAGTATGAGCGACGGCTTGAGAGGGCACCACCCTATAAACACTCACTGAGCCATAAGATTCGATGGGAATTGATGATGACTTGGTTGCTTGTCTAAGCATCTAAGGCGCTTGTGCAGAATGATCACACCCACCAGCAGATAATGCACGCACTCCAGAACACTGCTGTGTCGCTTGCAAGTTGAAAAATGTCAGCTGTCAAGCCACGTGTGACAAATAAGTGCAAGGAGCTCGACTAGCGAAGCCATGATTGCTTGCTACACTGTGCTGCAACGTACCAGGCGTTGTACGGCCTTTCCAAGATTGCGCGTGAACTTTTTCATGCTCCAG
>AXNI01020455.1:0-11400 GCA_000498555.1 Heterococcus sp. DN1 | reverse complement strand
AGCAGCTCACGGCAGCGCTAGCGTGCGTGTTACGCGATTTGTACAGTGCGTTATGCTGTATTGGTACATGATAATGCACTACATCCATAAAGAAACTTGCTATACGTGCGACCTTACACACGATACTATTCTCGGTGCTGGCGGTTGTTGTGGTTGGCATTTCTGCATGTCGCGGCTCCATTGTGATGACCGCACACACGATCTTGCACTGGTACTTGGCTCAAGTCACAGCACAAGCAAGCAAGCAAGTAATAGCACAGCACACGATATGTTTTGTGAACAAGTCGCGCTGTCTGAAAGCAGTGCCAGCACAAGATTTGTATGTACATTTGTAACATGCTCAATCTGATCCGAATGATTGCACAATCTCGATAGCTTCTGCATTGCCAGGCTCGATACACAGCACAGTGTCAAAGCACCTGTGATAGCAGCAGTTGTTGCATACAGTCGCATACATGTATAGTGCATCCGTGTGTCAGTAAGCGCGGCAAGATGAGCCAGCAGCTGATGCTGTCAAACTGTGAAGCAATGAAGTACACGCCATAAGCGCGCTGCTAGCTGATCAGAATACAAATGAGGGTCTGTTGAGCAACATGCTACTCAGCAGTAATCGTGTCAATCGTAACTTTGCTCGTCAAGCACGCTCACATGTATCAAGAGCAACACAGTGCCTACCATAAGCTATAATGCATCAGTACACTATTGCTGACTGACATATGCAGTATTGATATACAGACAATATACAGGTATACACTCACTTGCGAGCAAGATTAGTGCGTCCAGCATTCATCAGCTCTAGTCCTAGATTGAAGTGTGCATCAGCAAATAATGGATCTATCTCACATGCTTGCTGAAAATGCTCTATTGCTTCAGCACCCCGCCCTTGTGCCTATTAGTGCGAAGCAACACAGCAGCAGTAGTACATGTACACAATGCAGCACACAATAGTCACGTATGAGTCTCTCAGAACAGTACCAGTTGCGGTGCGTACACACGAAGACCCTTGAGAAGTATAGCTGTGATACATGCTACAATGGTCTGGAGCATTGCTATCTTGATGTGTTGCGCAACTGGCGGCAGTCGCACAGACACGTATGCCAGTGCGTACAGTGGTGTCACATGATGCGTACTGTATAATAAGCTATGTATGTGTATTTGTGTACATGTACTTTACCTGCATGAGTGCGCCCATATTGTATGTAGCTTCAAGGCTCTCTGGATCTAAGCTGATAGCCTCCTTATAGCATGCTGCTGCGCTTGTCACATCGCCAGTGGCCTAATGAGCAGTCATGATGTACAATACACAAGCATGACAACAGTCACAGTGTGGAAGGGATAGCGCTTCAGTGCCCATGGCATAGCAATAGCATGTTCATGGCGCAATGATTGCATACTGCAACCATGTCATAGAGTACAGCTGTACTTGTGTTCCGAGCAAGTGTAAATTCATCATTGATAAAGGCCGGAATCATGCACGCTGTGAAGCTGTAAACGCTGTACAGTAATGGGAGTCAGATTGAACGGCTATCATATGCTGGTGTGGTACCTTGTATGCATTGCCAAGATGTACTTGACAAGCGCTGTCCTCTGGATTGTACAACGCTGCTTTTAAGAAACAACGGACTGCTCCCTCCTGCTTAGGAACGGTTCCAGGAACATACCGCACATACAAACAAATATGCAGAGAATACTTTCAGGTCAATCACATTTGTAGGGTGCACGTTGCTGTAGTGCTGGCAATCAGAGGTTGCAGTCATAGTTTATCTGCAGCAACTGCTTAGCGTTTACTATGAAGCTGTAACATACAGCTGTGTGCAGTGCGGGCCATGCAAAGAGTAGCAACGTGACCGAAAAGTGCTCAAAGAGCTCCCCGGTACGGCATACACTGATACATAGTACACGCACGCTAATAGCATGAATGTTAACTTTTATTTGAGTATACACATACCTGATCTTCAGCATCAGCATTCAGATAGCCTAGATTGTACCATGCTTTAGAGTGCTCAGGCTCTAGTTGTACTACACCATCATAACATTGTGATGCACCACCAAAATCACCCAACTTATAGTCATACAACATGTATAGTATACAGTATACAAGACAGTATATGTCAGCTTGCTATAGAGCATATTACTTGACATGAGCGCAACTTTGACTGTAGTGCACAATAGCAAAGCAAATCATGGCCACGACAATGCTGCTTAGCTGTATATGCTCAGCGAAACTGGTACTGTAAGCAGTACAACACTAACCATAGCGAGCACCATGCTAAAGCTAACAGTGCGCTATCACGGCATCTATCAATTTGTGTGTGGTGGTACCTGATGTAGTGCGTAGCCACGAGCAAAGAGAGCTTCAACGTGTAAAGGGTTCAGTGTAACGGCTTCTTGCCAACAAACTGCAGCTTCATGAAGTAGTGCATCAGTATCACAGCATGCACTACTGCTGCCACCATCACTACTGCTCTGTATCTTGGACTCTAACGCTCTGCCCATGTTGTGCAACACCTGTGTTTGTGAATTAATAGGGAGCGAACACAGTACATGCATTCGTTACCAAGCGAATATGAGATGCACGAGCTGCACATATATGCGTACACAACGACATGCTATGAGTATGATACTGCAGTAATAGGAAGCGACTCAAAGGATGCCGATAGAGCACTTTACTACATGTACATCAAGTACAGCGCACAGACATATGTCACTTGAAGTATGAGCTGCACACATGCACGTACGACATCGTCACTGCATAGAAAAGTGCGTATAGTCTGCTGAATTATTATATATGTTTTACCTTTGCATGATTGACTGGCTGCTGTATAGCTGCCCACAGTGGTGCCAGTGCAGCATCAATCACACTTTGTTCAACTTGTTGAAGTTCAATTGCTGTACCGTTACTGCTCTTAGCATTACTGCTTCTAGTCTGTAGCATGTGATAACAGCAGTGTTTGAGGCACAGTGCAGTGTGAGTGTAAGCAAGCTGCATCTTAGAAGAATGCAGCATTGCAGTTGTCACCATGTATTACCCTAATACTACTGCTTATAAACGGGGTCATCTTATCACTGTATAGCAGTAGAGTATTGCAGCAGTTGGTATAGAGACATAAAGGCATGCTATCACATATAAAGCTTGAAGTACTTACAGTGGCTGCATGCATAACACGTATGACAGCTTCTTCCCGTAGCATGTCCCTAACAAGTGGCAGTGTGCTCACAGATCTATCTGACCATGCATAGCTTGGCAAGAACTCACGTACATACACCTCCTGCCACCTACAGTGATACACAATTGATTTGAAAGTAATGGCAACCAGTTTTAGCATTACAGCGTGCTACAGCAAGATCAACACATCTTTGCACACTTAGGCTGTTCGACAATGGCCAATACGCAGCAATTGGTACTTGCATCACGCGTTGTGCACATAGTTGCGCAGCGCAGCAATGCAATCGGAAGCACTACAACGGAAGCGTATGTATGTACTGCTATTAGTGCAAGTTGTAGTGGTTGCGCTTACTTGTCAATGGCCTCCAGCGCACTGGCAGGCAGTTCTTGATCAATACTATCATCAAGTTCATTAGATAGCTGTTGTTGTTGTTCATTACTATCATCAACGTCTTCATCTTCTACATCAGGTAAGTACTTCTCGCCTGTAAAAGAGCACAAAGATAATGTGATATTGAATGAAGATTAGCATCATACAAGCAGAATGTACAAGCTCTATAGCAAACAGTGCTAGCACCAGAGTGCGAACTATAGGACGCTAGCAACAAGACTGCAGTAACAAGCTTATCAGCTATCGCTGAGCTGTAGCAACAGCTGTCACTATTGAGGTACTGGCATGTATAATTAGCAGTAGACATCTGTCCGCTAGAAGTAGTACAGTGCAATTGTATGGTATAGAAGTAGTTCTGTGCGATCAATATGGTGGATTGTACCTGTAAACCAACTAGTAGCAGGATGATGTCTTGCTTGCATTGAATGCTGTCTACTACTTCTGGCATCACTACTGCAATAATAGTCACGCATGATCAGAGTATGCCGAGTGTTAGCACAAAGATGTCGCACACACTTCGACATCGAAGTCGCACTAAGTTGCGTATACACAGGGCTGCACACACACAAACTACAAGTGTCTGCCGATTCACATGTTTACTGTGCAACGCATTGCAGTTGTGCTCAACAGTCATAATACTAACAACGGAAAATGCAACAAGTTGGACACATACCTTTGCTGAGCCACTGGTGTGTCCTGTGCAGCACTGCTACTATCAAATCCAACAGCAGCGCCACCACTACGGTGTGCATGCAGTCCTGCTGCAGGAGGTGACAACGGCTTCTTCAAAGACGTTGACCCATGCTTGTGTATGCTACTACTGATACTAGTACCAGCTGCAGTAGTCTGTATAGCAGCTGGTACCAGTACATCTGTTGCTGTTGCTGCTGCTGCTACTGTGCGACTACTACTGTGCGACTGTGCTGCAGCTTGATGTGGCGTTGCAGTGTTAGGCAGAGGTGTAGCGTGCTGTCTAGCGCTACTGCTGCTACTACTGCTGTTAGCAGGCGGCTCTGGCAGGTTACTGTATAGCATATCCCGCACTGCCATGTAAGCACATACAGGAGCGCGCAGCACGGAAACAAGTTGTAGTGAATGGTCAGTCACACGAGCTCAATACTGCTGTTGCGATGCAGCAGAGCTGCTGACTCGTAGCACACGCAGATCTCAGCTCAGCTGTATCTACACAATGAGACATAGTGCGTCATACACTGCGACAATGCTCAGTTTTGCCATAGTGAGGGCTCTACTCGGTTGCACACGTTGCTTAACATGACAACATCAGCAGAGTGTGTAAGAGTTATACTAAGGGGTATGTATGTGTGCGAATATTACTCACAGGTTGGTCTCCGTGTTGCACTGTTACTGCTGCTATTTCTAGACGACTCGTGGTCAGAGCCGTCGCTTGTAGTTACATGCTGCTGCTGCTGCTGCTGCTGCTGCTGTTGTTGTTGTTGCGGGCTTCCACTACTGTGCACTGCTCGTTGCTGCTGCTGCTGTTGCAAGCTGTTGGTGCTGCTGCTAACGTGCAAGTCTCTATCCAGCAGCTGCTGATGCTGCTCGTGCTGCCAACTACCACTACCAGCACCAGTACCAGCAGTAGTAGTAGTTCCAGCAGTAGTAGCCTCACCACTGTACACTCCTGCTGTCGCGTCTGTAGTATCATTAATAAACACACAAATCACGCTATCAGCGACAACATGGTTCCCAGTGTCGTAGCTGTGTGCTGTTGAAACATTACAGGACCACAATAAGCAGTCGCAAGCTGCAGGCGTACGCCTTGCTAGTGCTACAGTCCTTATCAAAGTGACATTTGAACACAGATATAGGATTATGCTGTAGTGCATGGGCACACTGGTTGCACTGGCAACGTACCGTCATTGTGTTCTTGTTCATGCGAGCCAACGCCCCTCTGCAGTATAGTGCTGTTGCTTATAGTACCTCTGCCAAGCTGCTGCTGTTGCTGGTACACTTGATTTAGCTGACTGCTATCAAACGCTGCAGTATGGCCTGACCGTGATACTGTAGCACGCCTCTGCTAGTGTTTGGTGTAGCAAATAGCATAAGGATGTGATGTGGTAAGATACTGTACCACTAGTAAACCCAAATATGTGCAGAAAATTCGAGTTCTAACCAATGAGCGCGGCAGAAGCACACAGGATGCTCAACGACAGTGCAAATAGAGCTCTGTGTCTTTTGAGATAAAATGGTGGTGTTTGTTGTTCACCTCATTGCTGTAGTCAAGGTTCTCGTGCGAGCCAGTGAACACTACCATAGCTAAGTAGAACAACTGTATTTTGACAGTTTGTACAGTGTGTGAAAACAAGCAGCAACAGTAGAGGAAAAGAGTGCGCTAGTGTCAGCGAATTAATGCTTGCTCGCATCGGTGCAACACTGTATGAATTAACATCCTTACGTGCTGCTCTCGAACAGCGACAGCTGAAGCAACACCTCACGCTGTGTACAGGTACTAGCGCCACACTACAAATACTGCTACGAATCCAGAGCCAGCAACAGTGCATGACTACTTTACAGTGGAGATTTGCAGCATTGATCTAGCGTTGTTAGTGTTACCTGTGACAGTGTTATCCTGCGTGTAACAGTCTGTGATGGTTTACTAGGCTTCCTCCCTGCCATGTGAGGCTCCAGCGCTGCTACAAACTCCTGTAACACCACAGCAAATGCATGCGTGCATCGTACATTGTGCAAGGCGTTTCCACATCAGTTGAAGCCAATCGACCAAAGCACGCATCCTGCCGCTACTCTGCTATGGTGTCATAACTGGAGTTTGTTGTTGTTCAGCGCTCAGTGTGATTCATACACGTAGGCTGAAGCACTAGTAACTGCTGCCCAGGCGCTTCTGCATATGCTCACCC
Source organism: Heterococcus sp. DN1 (assembly GCA_000498555.1). NCBI lineage: Eukaryota > Xanthophyceae > Tribonematales > Heteropediaceae > Heterococcus > Heterococcus sp. DN1. Next base: position 4,967 of record AXNI01020455.1, on the reverse strand, counting down.
TTGCGGGCATGAGCTCACAGTAGTGGTGCAGTACTATAGCCATGGTGGACTTACCTGAAACAGTATGCTAGATGACTTTTCTCTGCTGAATGCTACACGGCCAGCTGCTACTGCATTGGCATATGATACCCATGCTTGTGCTCCTGCTGTGTGCCCCTGCAGCAGCGTGCGGCAGATATGTGTATAGATTAACGCTATGTAAGCTTTGCATGCACACTGGATGCGCTAGCAGATACATGTGTCTCCATCGATGCAGCTGAACAGGTAACATATAAAGAGCTTTTGTTCAGTGCGCTGACGCTGCCAAGCTCAGTTTTCAGCACTATCAGTGGCTGCGACAGCGCAAGTTGTACAACAGCTGTATCAATAATGTAGTGCCAGTGAAAGTAGTAGCCGTACCTGGCTGTCTAGCCACAGCTGCTTCCAGTGAGCGCCAGCTACCTCTTTCACAGCAACACGCAGGCCTACTAAGAAATGCAGCTCCTTAGCATGGTAGTACTCCTCCAGCAACCTTCACCAACAGCGTTGACACAACACGATGCGTATGCAGTAAGCCTTTATTTGAGCATGCCGTTTCACCTTGAGTGTGCACGAAGCGGTATATATATATATAAGCAAGCTGAAAAGGGCGTGATACAGTGCACACCTGCGCAAAACTGCCTAACAGACAACAAATACTTCGTAGTATAGCACATTGCAGGCTATGTGCAAGCGCTCTGGTGCTGCTATTAACACTAAGCATTGCTGAATAAATGCTGCAGAGGTTCTTACCTTGCAAACAGCTCAACATCGCTGCTAGTGCTCCTGAAGATGTCCACGTGGCACACCAGCTCCAAACAGGCCTGTCATTCAAGTGCCAGCAGTGCAGCGCATCGTTAGAAATCAGCTATTCTGCTACTGCTGCTGCTGCTGCTGCTGCTGCTGCTGTTGCGTAAGTACAGTCAGCTACACAAGCAACTGTAGCTGTGCATGCTGCTGCGGCGCTGCCAGCTACTAGCACATGCCCCATAGCGCAAGCAAAGCAATGCAGTGATGTACAGTGTGCTATGCTGCTGTACCTGCTGCACCATGCTCTTCATACCGTGCCGTTTGCGCAGGTACTTTAGCACAAAGAGAGGGAAGTCACCAGCATGCTTACGAGGCTTTGGCTCAGCTAGCACATCTTGGGCCTGACAGGGCAGCAGCACGTTGATGCAAGTACAGGGCCATTGCATATCGTCACAATGCTGCATGACTAGGTGATCACACAGTGGTTTGCAGCACTTGCAAGCTGAACACATTCCAGGGGAGGGAAGACTAGACAGCAGCGAATTAAGAGCAAGCCTGCAGCGATTGCACTCATTACCTGCTTCTCCCAGGCAGCTTCAGCAGCAGCATAGGAGTCATAGACATCATCTACTATTCTTAGCACCCAAGGCAGTCCTCTTGTACGAGCGCTGCTCTTGCCCCCCTCTGGCTCGCCTACAAGCTTGATGAAGCGTTCGTACAAGTGCAAGTTCGCCTGTTGCAGTACAATGCAAGGGCAAGAGTTCGATTCGCTTGTCAGCCAAACAGTTAGAGAATGCTTGGGGTACAAATACAAGGGCAACAGCAGTGAACAAGCTAACAAGAACTTGCGTGTTCAGGTGTTGGCGTGCTCACCGTTTGCCCAGCAGCATCATCAGGGACTGGAGCTCCACTCAGAAGTCCTGCAGCGACGCATAGCAAGCTCTATCAGCAACAGGAGAGGTGGATCCTTGTGACAGTTGGCTAGCGTAAAAACACAGCAAAATCGAGGGAGCTGCATCGCTAACCTGTGGCAGTAGCCTGCTTTAAGGTGCGTGTGCTGCTTGTCTGCCTCCCATGCATCCTCCTTGCCTCAGTTCTTGTGCAACAGCGAAGCTCCCTGTGAAGCAGCGGTTAGGCCTCCTGCAGCTCTCAGAACCGACGTTGATGCCAGCAGCCCCCATTGCGAGAGGTGTATCACTGTGGCGAGAGGACTATCACTGTTGGTGTTACCACTGCAGCCAAAACCCAGAATGGAGTTACAGCGTGTCCAGCGGGCAAGCAAGAAATTTATTTTGATTTGATGTGCCCGATCAACGAGTGTTGGATCGTGTCTTCGACTAACCTGCACTGTGAGAGAGGGACGAAGCGAGGAGATGTAGCTGATTGATCCGCTCTCAGGACGCTGTGTGAACTGTTGCTATCAAGACGCGCAGGTTAGATAATCAACCTCATTGATTGCGCGTGTCACAGAGTTGCATCTGCAGTCAGTCAACGCGCTTAGTCCTGCACAGCCGCTGCCATCTGTGGGGAATCGCTTAGTCGAGATTTGGACAGGTGTGGCTTTGCTTAGCTGCAAGCCTGGTTAAGTCGAGACAGCGGCATCGTATTCATAGCTCAGGCTGACGCTCTTCTCGTGCGTGTGGTCACAAACAGGCTTGCTTGGGGGACCTTGAGACGGCAGTCAAGAGTAGTCGCGCTCCCCACTGCTATGATGAAGCAGACCGCGCTCGTAGCAGCTGCAAGCGGCCCTAAATGCTTTGCATTGCAGCTGCTAGATGCAGTCATGTGTGGGGACCTCTCATTAAACAGCAATGCTACACGCAGTTGACTGAGGCCGTCAAGCAGGCCTGAGCCCTGCCGGACGGCCGGAGCCATGACCTGAGCAGCTGGGAGCTGCAGCAGAGTTGTCTGGCAGCTATTCTGTATCATTCAGTGTTCATGGTGCATCAGTATATGTTGCTGAAGTAATGGGGTGGGAACCAACTTCATGCAGAACGCTTTAGAGCAGCTTCCTGAAAGGAGCGGTGCAGCTGCTCAACAACTGCAGTAGGATCCATGCAGATTGAAGCATACGCGTCGCAATGTAGCTGAGCAACACAGCAGCTGCAACAACTTGTTTGTTGAACAGCTTGCGCAGCATGCTATTCTGCATAGTATGCTGCCATTCAGAGCCACTAGCGGCGAGAGCAGTGTGCAGCACAGTACCTGTCTCTGCGCACGAACGAGCTGCACTCACTGCAAACACGTCAGCAGTGCTGCTGAGCGATAAGCACGCTTACCCTAGACTGGACATCATGTAGATGCAGTGTTACGCTGTGATACGACCCTGCTTTGGCAGTCAGTGCAGCAACGCAGAGGCTGTCAGGGCTGACATCAGCATGATGTAACACTTGGATAGTGGCTTATCTGCACTGTTTAGCACAGTAGTCATACAGCGAGTGTCAAGTTAGAGTGTAATGCAGTAACAGTCAAACAACTTTAATGTATAGTGCTTCTAAATGGGACATACATGCGACTGCTGCTGCACTGCTTATTACTACTGTTGCTGTTGCTGTTGCTGCCACCACTGTCATAGAGCCGTTGAAAGAGAGCCGTTAACAAAACGTCCTGAATGAAACGCTTTTCGAATTTCATATGTTGCGCCGCTTAACGGACGACCAGCTTGCACTCACACTCATCTCCAGCATCTGCAGCATCGAAGCATGACGTTCTCAACAAGGTTTTCAAAGGTAAGCAACGAAAGAAGCAACTCACGACATCCTTGACAGCCTCGATTGCTATCTTTCCGTGCAAGACCGCTGACAGCTTCTCTGCTTCGTTCACTTGCTTGTGCCATGCAGGCAATGGACAAGATGGTGGCCATCTTCTGCTGTGTAGACGTTACCGCTGTGACCTACTCAGCAAAGAAGCACTCTAAGGGACAAGAAGCTGCTGCTGCACTTGTTCAACACAAGCCTGGCAAGCAGAACAGCTCGCCTGTTTCTTCTAGCAANATCCCCACCACTGGCTCCAGCGGCGTAAACATCACAGCTAGCAGCAGCAGCAGCAGCAGCAGCAGTGCGTCTAGCAGTGACGCGCAGATAGGTCAACGTGGCTCTCATGAGGTCTCTTCCGCATCTACAGGCGCACTGCTCGCAGTTTTGTCTGTGAAGACCTTGCAGGTCTCATCCTCATCACACACCACCACCAGCACATTTCCTAGCGCCACGAACAGCTCAAGCAGCTGCAGCAGTAACAGCAGCGCCGCAGACAGCCACATGCAGGTTGCTGCAGTACATGTGGCGCCTGTAACGGACAAAGTCTCTCCTCTACACCCTGATGCGACCTTAGAGGTCAGTTCAGACGCCTGCAATCAATGCTTTAGCCTTGTCACTGCGCTGTGACAGAATGCACACACCTCGGCCCTTGCCGTCAAGCTGACACAACGTTGACGTGGCTGCTTATCTCATCGCTCTGCGCCTTGTGCCATCTGTCTTCTGATCACACACACACTTCATCGCAGAGCATTCTTCAAGTAGCAGCCAATACCGTATGCCCTGCAGAGAACGCTGGCACAGCTGCACGCCTACGTGAGAGCCTTGTGCTCGACCTTGTGTCCCTCTCAAGTGATTGGCGACAACTGTGCGTGCGCTTGCTGACCAAGATGCACGGCAGAGCAGCAGTGGGCAGAGAAGATGTGCAGATATGGCTACACGAGATTAGCGACAATCGTGTCGATAGAGCACAAGCTGCTATTTGCGAAGACCCTGCTCTATATGGTCTTCTGCGCAAAGACGTCAGTGGCGGCGGCTCTTCAGACCAGCATCTTCCAGACGAAGCAGTCCTGCAAATCCTGATGTATATGAAGATGCAGCTGGGCTGTGACATCACTGCACTCAAGTCTATGGAGAGCTGCTACCTGGCCTCAGACCTCCGCCCTAACGTACTAGCACTGATGACCATGACAATGTACGCGCAAGCAGTGGTCCCCTGCCCCTTGGCGGTGCAGCCCTCCTCTACCACACGCGGCCCATCTGCTGTTCAAGTCACTGCCACCAAGCCTGCTATCACCCCTGTCCAAGTCACAACCACCTGCACTGCAACCTGCACTGCTGACGTCACTGCTGACGTCACTGGCAGTAGCAGAAGTGACGCGCCAGCAACCGCCCTGTCAATGAGAGCACAGCGGGCAGCAGAGCAAGCAGCAGCAAGGGAGCTGC
>AXNI01020408.1:0-10778 GCA_000498555.1 Heterococcus sp. DN1 | reverse complement strand
CTTGCGGCAGCGCATGAGTTGGGCCTGGAGCTTGATGAAATAGTATTAACTAGCGCTGCTGCACTTAATAAGCTTGCAGAAGTGCAGTATGTACACAGTCAAGGCTGTGACTGGCCTGTTGGTCTACTTGAAGAAGCCGCAAGCAAGGGCTACTTCGAGCTGCTACGCTGGTGCTACGAGCGCGGGTGCCCCTTCGACCATGATGATTGTGTAACTGTTTATGCAGCTGACAGTGGTAATGTTGAACTGATGGCTTGGGTGTTACAGCAACCAGGCACAGTGCTTTACTCTGTAGCAATGAGTAATGCTGCTCTCAGGGGTGATATGGCTATGTGCCAGTTCTTGTATGAGCAGAGGTGCCCATGGAGTAAAACACCATGATGTGAAGCAGCATACGGTTGTCATCTTGAAATACTGCGCTGGTTAGTGGATAACAGCTGTCCTTATGATGCATACACCCTATGCATGTACGCTGCAAGAGGCGGGAGTATAGATGTTATGACTTACTTGCAGCAGCAGCTAGGCTTACTGACAAGTGTAGCTACACTAACAGAAATGCTGGACTTTGCTGCGATCTTTAAGCACATTCCTGCAGCACAGTGGTTAAGAGATCAAGGTGCAGAATGACCTAGTAGTCTTATAGAAGGTAGATGATTTCCTGAAATGAAAGAGTGGGCTATAACTGAAGGCTTTACATCGCCCATCATATAGTAAATACTGCGCAGTTCAGGTATGTGAATTGCATAGTTCATACCACTATAACATCTATGTACAATGCTAGTAGTCATTGCTCATGTGATAGCATTCAACTTTGTTTAGCAGAAGTCTCAGTGGCTTGCGACTAAGCTGTATGCATGGTCTGTCAAGTATGAAGTGAAGTAACGTTCACCATTGACAGTGATACTAATGCAAGTTTCTGTGGTTGAATGCACTGCACTGCTGTATGATGCACAGACATGTGACGAAATAGCATACAGTGCAGCAGCAGCAGTAACAACAACAGCAGAGTGTTTTGCGTATGGCTGATACCATACATCTAGATATTGAGTGAATGACAAGCAGCAGCAGCAGCAGCATATATATGACATACTGAAACTAGTGCAATTCATATGTTGATGAGCTACATCTACGTGTATACGAAGTCATGGTAACAGCAGCAGTAGCGAGTGCAGCAACAACAGCAACAGCAGCAGCAGCAGCAGCGTATATGTCAGATGCTTCAGTAGTACAGGCATACTTCTATAAGATTGCAAGCTTAGTCTACATCCTAGTACGACAGGCTTTCACATAACGCAACATCGATTTTCAGCAGCAACAGATACCATGATTGGAGTATCAGCTGTTGTGCTGCTGCTGCGCTAGTTGCACATTCAATAGGCACTTTTACTGCTGTAATATGGTCGCTACTATCTAACAGCTGACGTATTGAATGCATCAATTGCTGGAAGTATAGTATGCATGTAGTTGCATCTGCACAGTATTAAGGCAGTGCCTATAGCTACACTACACAGCATGTATGCGTGTACCATCACTTGAGTACATGATGAGGCATGCGCACTCAAATTCTGCAGCGATAGCGTATAAGCAAAAATTACAAGTACAACAAGCTGCAAATACAAGCAACAACAAAAGCAACAAGCACATCTGTGAAATGCTGTGGCTGGTCAGTTCGCTGTACTGCATTGTTTGTATAGTCATGAATGTGCACACTATCGCTTTCATAAACTTCCAATGCGTACTGTCACTATATAGTTGTCTTTGATTGTGGGCAGCCTTTGCACTAGCATCCTTCGTGTGTCATACTGTTGATGATAGCCACAGTAGTGACTGCTCTAACTATGCTATCTGCAACTCCAATAGTCGTGACACCATGTAAAGAGTATGATGATTCTATGACACCGCCATATTGATCTTAACACTGTAGAATGCCTATCATTGAATTATATGAGCGTAGTACTGTGTCTTTTAAGACGTACGTTTACACAGTGTTTTACAGTGTGCTTGTCAACGCACGCTCATGTGCGTACACTGCTTGCGCATGTACACTACTAGCATGTAAAGGCAACAAGCATGACTGTGATACACTCGGCACAGTACAAAATAACGATGGACACGTGCTCTGTGCACAGATGCACATAATGCTTGGAAATTATTGATATGCAGTGTTCATTCACATACCTGCGGCCACAAAGCACTGACTCTCCATGTGTACATCACATGTATAGCTCTGTTTTATATGTCAAATCTTCATGTGTTAAATGTAAAACATTTAAGTTGTCCATAGTAAAACCATAACTACCAACATTTCTGTTGCTGCAGCTATCAGCAAGCGTATCATTCGCAGCTGAATTCCTCTCATGTCTTTGTATTCTCAGAGCTTGTGACGGCGGTGTATACAGCTTGTTACTGCTGACACCTCCAAGATTATCTGACTGCCATGTATGCAGCTATGTGCATGCTGCATGTGTCATAATGAGATATATCCATACTGCCAATTACTATACTATATCTGAGGTGATATACATTACTCATAACCGCTTGTATTATTGTAGCACTGAGCGTAATCACAATGATGATAGAGCGCTAGCTGTTTTTTGCTATATAAGCTCAGCTCATGCAGCTAGTACTTGCCATATACCACAGTATTAACGCTGCTGATACATCTGCACCACCACTCTTGTGTACACTATAGTCATTGCAGGCTCATTGCTGTTATGGTATATGCCTGCAAGCAAGCGCGGGTAGAGTTGCGCATCATGATGGCGATGAGTATCGGTTATCAGTACAACGGTTACAAAGATGACGGTTACAAATGCGCATGGTTCATCATAGTGTTCAGTTGTACTGAGCTTGTTATGTACTCCTACTGCTGCAAACATGAGGGTGTGCATAACGTTGCTCAGAAAGATGAAGCAAAGAACGGTCATATTGCATTGCGTTTGATCAAAGCCTGCATACTATGAAAAACGTACGTGGTACATGCGCAATATGTATACTGTTACTGTATAGATCTGTAAGGTACGAATAAAGACACTCACCAGTACTTTGACATGTTGCCCATCTATGTTCTCATTCTTGAATGCTTTGCAATTCAAATTGTTGCCACTATCTTTCAGGATCATCCACACCATGCATACATCAGATGCACTACCGTCTGTACACTAGTATGCAAGGACTACACGAAATACTATAACACCATCATGTGCATGCTACTCAGTAGCACAGATTCATTCTGACTGCGTGACCAAGAGTTCAGCATAAGTCTAGCTGTATACTACAAATACATGATGGCTTGTGATGCTGATGTACAAGTATCGTCTCCCTGCGTCATAAGCAAGATGGGCACAAGCATCGGTGCAACTACACAAAGAGTGTCAGCTACTATAGCGTACATTTGCTAACACATGGTCATAGAGTTCAATGCCTTGTAAACGTGCTGCCTAAACTCTTTACATACAAACGCTGCGTGCACTGAAACAAAGCCTGATGCGGCATTATTATGTCGATAATGACGCCATGTGCCACAATTAGCAGTTATAATCATGTATTTTAGAGTACTGCGCAGCACTATGGCGGTCTATCTTGATGTCATGCATTGTGCTAGTGCGAAAACATTGAAGCACGATACTGTTGCACATACCATTGCCTGTGAGCAGTATTCAGGCTGCAAGTTGTCGCTGCTATCATGCACCACTGCACATCACTCTAAGATACATTGTGCATTACTACTTTCCAGCTGTCGCTACCACTGCTACCGCATACTGCTCAGCACACTACTACCACTTCTATAGGTACGATGGCTTAGATTCAAACTGTACACCTCATATACTGTGCTTGTAGCAGCGTTTTTCGTATTTGCAGTGTACATATGTCTATAGAATGGTGCATCAATCATTATACACCAATCAGCGCTGTTTGCCATTATTGAAAACTTGATGACTTTTTCTAGCATCGTGCACTGATCACCAGTATGTCTGTATACAGCAACTGATCATAAACAGTACTACATTGTGGCACTGCTGTATTGTCATCGTCATTACCTGTTAGAGGTATGCAGAGTGTTATTGTTCGCTATGGCAATCTGCACTTTGCTATTCTATGTACTGTTGATACTCTGCTGATGTTACTCATGTGCTGTACTCAATCTTTCACACTGTGTGTTACTAATAGTATGATAACTGTGCATTAAGTAAAGTGTGACATACTTCACTACTAGTAAGTCCTGCCCATATTACTTCAAGCCACTGCATCTATGTTTGTGCATACAGCATAACCAGAGTATCGCGCTGTGCTTATGTACCTGAGAGAGTACACAAGTAGGATATATAACAGCATGGCTGATGTTAGTACAGCGAGGGGTCTACATGTGATAGTCAGCAGCTTTTCATCTACTTCACTTATAGTGAATACGCATGCTACTTCTATATGATATATCATGCTGAGCATTACCTATACAAATAGTAGAACACTGACATGTACACGCTTTGCTTGAATGATTGAGGCATGCACACCACACATTACAGTCATGAGGTATACGCTTCACTTTTACTAGTAGGTACTGTTACAATGCAATGGCATGCAGCTATGATATCCCAACAACTGCTAGTTTGCACTTGCCAGCATATGTTTGACATGATGGATCCATGAGTACATTTGTCTCTGCTCGCTCTAAAGTCGTGCATCTGACCATTACTAACAGGCTCAGTTCGGTGGTAAGTCACATACAGTAAGCCTTATTTTTTCAGTACTACTGGTAACTTAAACACATCGTGTAATCGCTCACATGAGCCAATGTAAAGATTGACAGGGCACATGCCATTGATGCTTTGAGCTGTATAACAGCTAGCCAGTTCGCTGATTCAGTTGGTTTATGCGCCATAGCAGTCACTGGCTCATAAGCAACTCCTCGGACTGCCACTGCAGTATACTATTGAAAAGCACCATACAACAGCTGTTCACTAGCAAGCCTTGTGGCAGTAAAACAGCATCACTGCATGATAGCACTGTGTTTCGCCTCCTGCGCTGATGCGGTGCATGGCAGAGGGGGGGCTCTATCGGGAAACTTGTAGACCCTCGCGTCATTTGTGTTTTTATCAGGACTTCAGTGTGGTGTGTCGCTTTCGCTTTTGGACCTGTTGTTGCAGTAAATATCGTTACAGTGCTACGTCAGCATGTAGCGTCAGCACAGAGGGGGGCTGAAATAGCATCAATACAGTCACAACTTGCAGTTGCGACTCTGTTGGACGCCAGACTGTGTCAAATGAGCCAAAAATGCGACCTGCAAGCTTGAGCTTTTGCATAGGTGTGCAGCAACTTGCTGCTGCATAGCTAACAAGAGCTGAGCTACAGAAGCAATTGTAAATATCAGAAAGTAGCAATGTAGGCCACCTTCTGCGCATGCAGGCCTTCTACTGCGAGCTTGCATTTGGTCTGAGGGATATTTAGGTTGTGCGCTAGGGCCTTAGAGATGTGGGGCATGGCTCAGATGTAGCATCTGGCTTCTGGCACAGCACAAACTAGGCCTAGAAGCCTACAGTAGTAGAGCATGTGCCTGCTTTGCATTGTGTTTGCCTCCAAGAGCGAGTTGCAGAGCTGTGTTTGCTTCAGGTAAGGGCAGCATTGAACTCACCTGCTATGTCCGCATGATCCAGCATCATGTCATCACTGTAGCAAGCTTGTTAGAGTCTCTGAGACGCTTCAGTCAGGCATTAGTCTGATGTTTTAAGGCTTTGGAAGCTGCTCGCGACTATGTCTGCTTATGTGAAGGGACAGTGCCCCGATCCAGCTTGTATTCGCTGCCGCATAATGTTACCAGCCATAGCGCTTCGGCAGTAGCTCTTCCAATGGGTCAGCCCTTGACTGTCGAGAGCCTGCAGAATACGCGCCTCGTCGTGTTCTGTCCGTTGGCACAGGATGTGAGGGTGCTTGTGATGCTGATTTGAGACCACTCACAGTTGGTGATTTTCTGCTTGTCACATACCACAACAGCAAGCAGCAAAGCAGCAGCAGCAGCGATTGCAGCTTTGAGCGAAGCGGAGCGAGCAGGTGAGCTCGAACGCCACAACTAGCTGCGTGCTGTGTTGCACAGCTGCACAGCGCTCGTGCAGACTGCGCTCAGCAATGTTTGAGCGTGCTGTGTGCGCTAGCGAGTGCTCTGCACAGCTGGCAGCAGTATCAGCAACAGCGCTGTGAGCAGTGCTGCTGCTTAAGGCGCTACACAGCTCAGCGCAGTCGCTGCACACACAAGCACCGCTGCCGGTTTTTGGTGCTGCGCTCTTGCGGGGACTTGTGCTCACGCAGCTCTGCACATCATTGTGCCGAAGTGTGCACAGACACTTGTCTTGATAGCAGCTGCATACACTGTAGCAGTGTGGTTTTTATAGCAGTGAGCGCTATATTCTTTTACTGCAGCTCCGCAGATCACCTTTCATTTGCTTCTCGTCCTTTTCTGCTCCTTTGATGCCCTCAGATCGCAGAAGCAGTGGCGTAGAACACAGGACACGCACACACAGAAACTTGTGCCGGTGCATACGTACTCTTGAGAAAAGAACATCGCGCACACACACAGCACAATCACAGAGAAGTCATGTCTGGTATTGCTCAGTCTCTGCCAGCGAAGGTACGCTGCCCTGCAGCTGCAGCTGCTGCACATGCCTACACAGGCACAACGCAAGCTGTCAGTCCTTGAGCAAGCAGATTCATGCGCTGTATACTTAGCAGCAAATATCTGACAGCAGTCTATCGCATCACACACTGATGCAACATCGTATGCAAGGTGCACACCAGCTTGCGCTCGATAGTACTGCGTGCTGTGCTTCAAGCACCAGAGCTCTTGTTGCGATAGGGCTCACCTCAACTCTCAACATACACACCAATGACAGTGGTAGGGCACATGCAACACACTGTAGGGCACATGCAACACATTGTGCATGCAGTCATCACGATGTAAACTAACACTATTCTTTGATGATTGTGATGCTGCTTTGGCGAACAGATGCATCCTCTACAAGTGGAAGTACATGGCGGTTCAAAGGCTATCAATGCTCTTTGGCAGCTGCGATACAGGTCTCTCTCTCTCTCTCTCTCTCTCTGCAGCTACTACTTACATAGTGAGCTCGTGTGCAGTCATTTGCAGCAGACCAGTGCTGCTGTGAGCAATGCTGCTGTGTGTGCGCGACGATCAACACTGTGCAGTTGGTAAGACACCATGCTGATAAGCCTTTAATGCACTGCGCTTGTGCTGTTTGCTACCGATACAGGGATACTGACACAGACAGGTTTGTAATGCTAAAAGATCTGCTGGTACCAGGACTAAAGCGGATGGCATCTGATCTAGGGTGAGTGCTGTACACCCTACTTAAGCAAGCTTGTGGTACTTTTACATGCACTCTTGTCATCGCGTTGCACAGCCAGCCCGTTGCACTACTAACACTGCATGCACACTGCCAATGCTACTGACACTGCATGCACACCACTCACTGGAACTAACTACTGGCACTACATGCACATTGCTGAAACGTGCCATGCATACTGCTCCACTGTGTGTATACCACAACAGTGTGCTTAATGCAGATAGCATGACCAAGGACCCTTTAGTGAAAGTAGTAATCAAAGCAGTAGTAGAGATTCTGAAGAACAAGACACAACTACCTGTCAACGTCCTATATGCCAAAGACTATGTGCCTGTAAATTCATGTAGCATGCTCACCCTCGTGTATCACTGTCATAACATGTTTTCAACATAGTGCTCTTTGTGGTACGTATATATCAGACTGTTTGTGGCAAATTTAGAGCCGGTACGGTGCTGTTGATGGAGTGTTCAGTGTTAGACACTGGAGTCATCATGTCACATTGATAAATGCTTCTCTTTTGACAACACGCCAACACACTGCTGGTTGGTTGTGCACACACTGTGCTCTTACCAACAACAGGCTGAGAGGGAAATAGTCATGCTGATGAAGAAAGAACAGTTAATAAACAAGCTAGTTAAGATGGACAGTAAGAAGTATAAAAAGGTATCAACACATGTACACTGCTGCAAGCTTACATCTACTGCTAAACAGTACTCCATTATTTGAAAAATGCAGAGTTTATACAGTGCTGTGTACAGAGCACTACTACACTATCACAGTGGTGATGCCCTCATGTGTGCACTGAACATAGCCTTTTCCACTGCTGTTGTGTTGCTGTCTACAGCCCAACTTGATCAGGTTGGGCAAAACGGCACTAGTGAAGCTACTGCTGAAACAAGATGAGAATGAGGAGGTATGATGTGCTTTAGTTTTACACTGTCGCTGTTGATCAGAGTGCCAACATTGCTGTGTAACTGTGTTGTATCACGCTTGCACTGCTCGTACCTTTTACTACACTATCACAGTTTGAAGCTCACACTTTTTTTGTGTGCAATCTGATCACTATATATCTTATGTACGTACCATCTGCTCTGCCATCTGATCATACTATACTGCTGTGTTACAGGTAACAGGTGGCTCATCTAATACTAAGAAAGCTGTTGTTGAGAAGGCAACACCAGCAACCAAAGCAACCAAAGCAAAGTCTAACAAGAGTGCTAAAGCCTCAACAAGCAAATCAGAAAAACCTAATAGCTCCCCCATGGTAGCCCCAGTTCCAACCAAGGCAACACCTGCATCATCAACTGCTGCAACACAAGCAGTGAAAGACATAGTAGCACTTGCAGCTACTACTACATCAGGACCTACTAGTGTAAAAGTAGATACAACTGCAAAGATCTGCATTGAACAGTATGCATCAGAGGATGCTAACAAGGTCAGTATACAGCATGATGGATGTACTTACACATGTGTTCATATAGCTTTGTTTAGCGTTGCTTCTTACGTGTAGTGTGCAGCTACGCACCTGCTGCTTTGCTGTGTTGTTCAAGCTACTTGAAAGACAGTATTCATGAATAGACAAGAGTGCTCACGTGCTGTTTGCTGCTGCTGTTGTGCTTTGCATTTCTTGCTTCACGTGCTACTACACAACAGGCTAATGAGAGCATGATGGCCAGTACTAATGATGATGATGATGATATGGACGTAGATGTAGATGATGCCATCACTGAGCCTATCAATGTAGACTCTGTTAAGAATGATGTACCAGTAGAGAGCTCCACTGAGAGCACTAAGGTCAGTAGTCATCAGACGACTGCACCATACAAAGTATACTGTTAGTGCGCTTTTTTGTATGCACATCTTGTACATTGAATTGTGATGCTCAGTGCATATATAGGTAAGTATGTGGTAACATCTAGCACTTAGTGTTATACTCGGTTGAAAGGGCAGTCTAGCTTACTGTCATAGTCATAGTGTTTGTGATCATCACAGCTGCACACGCTTGTGCTGACTGTGGCTTCATACCAATTCAGACCTTTGTTTCACATGTATTTACTACGGTTGTACAGGATGATGAGCTGCCAACAGGTAGCGTACAGGGTAATGATGGTGTTGTAAGTGAGGATCTGATGGTTGTAGACAAGATCCGTCATGATGAAACATTACCAAGTGAAACTGCCAAGAATGAGACTGTTAAAAATGAGACTGTCATTAGTGAAACTGCCACTGGTGTAACTGAAAGCATTGAAACGGCCATGAACATCAAGGAGAATATTGAGGTATCTGAACATTTGTATTCATTTGATACGACTGCAAGCCTTCAATGTACAGAATTGCTCGTGCTACATTGCAAGTCTTGAGCGCTTCGTGCTTTTCGTTGCTACTCGCTCTGACACAAGCAACCTTCAACACTTTACGTGTGTCACATCTATACACACACACTACACATTGTCTTTCTTGCACACCAGACACAGTTCATTGAGTTAACAGACATCTTAGACCTTGGTGATTCTATGGACTCGGACACTCATGTTACTAATGATAGCGAAGATGACAGTACTAGTGCAACAGCTATGATGGATGTTGATGTTGACACTACGAATGGTGTGGGTATGTCTAACAGTGCTGGTACATTCTAACTCAGCTGTGTTCTGGAAGAACTGTGCGTTTGGCGCTGCTCAAGCTGTACAGTCTCACTAAATACTTTGTGCTTACGCTAACACCACTACACATACTTGTACACAACAGGAGCTGCTAACATCATACCAGCTAGTGGTGGCATACTAGTACCAACAACATCATCAGCAGCAGCATCAATTGGACTACAGTATGACAACATGCCAGTACAGGTACTGCGCTAATGTACCTTTGTATATGTAAGCTGATTAGGCCAACATTCCAGTGTGCCGTGCACCTGTGGCATGTCTGTCTTTCACATGAATATGACATGAACTGGCACTCTTTGCTTTTCTTTTGCATCATTCTTGCTTTGAAATAAAACACAGGCATTGAGTGCTATTGATGGTGATACTAATGATCAAGAACTGAACAGTAATCCAAAGGACTCTGAAGCTCTAGCTGGCCTTAGTAGTGATACAAGTGCTAGCACTTCACAGAGTCCAGTATCATCGTCATCACTACAGCCTCATGGCCTGAATAGCACACCACTCAACAACAGCATCGACAGTGATGGTAAGCTCTCGTACACACTGCATTCACTCAGCTGATCATGTTATTGGATTCATGCAGTGCAGTTTGACAATTGTTTTGCATGCATGTGTGTCGCATGCATGTGTGTCTGTGCGACTGCTGCTGTTTGTTACAGCATAGTATTGTTTGTATATCACACAATCAATTATGCACATCTATATGTAGCTGATACTCTGACTGCTGTCTGTCCCATGTTCTTCTCACACACACACACAC
>AXNI01020388.1:0-20291 GCA_000498555.1 Heterococcus sp. DN1 | reverse complement strand
ACAATGAAGATTATGCTGGGTAGCACAACTGAAAACTCACTGGCAGTTGGACTGGGGGGTCCTATAATAGGTGTTAAAGCATATGTAGAGACCCTTGTAGAACGTGCTCCTACTACAATTCCAGCAAGTCCTACAAATGACTACAGTGTTACACAGAGTGTTGGTGTTGAAGGCGTAATTGGTCTTGACCTACACTTTCAAGTTGGTGAATATGAAGACCAGCTGGTCGATGCAGGTTTTGCTGACTTAGTAGCTGTTTACAGCAGAAAGTACCCACTTGATAACTCAGTGTTTAGCACACAGAAAACAACAGGTAGACGGCTTAAAGCAGTTGACAGTACGCAACTTCAAACTGCTGAAGATATTCCTATCAGTGACATCAGAGTCGGCAAAAGGCAATCACTTGAAGTGTTAGCAAATGGTGACTCTACACATGTTAATCAGCAGCAGCAGCAGCGTAAACTAGTAGCTGCAACACTAGTGCCTGCATTTGCACGCTCAGGCTCAGTGTATCAGGGTGATATGGACATCTTGAAAGAGCCAGAAGAGTACCCTGAGTGCATTGCAGCCATTGGTGAAGTGTTCCCAGCTTACATGAGCATGTTTGCACAAGTGACTGGCTTCACACTAAACACTGCTGCAACACCAGAGGACGGATGGACATTTAAGCTTGTTATTGGTGCAAGTTATGGCGAGCAAGACTTTGACAACACAGCTTATGCTGCGTACAGCCAGGCACTGTATCTGATGAACTTCCAACCGTTGACACTGCCAGAGAATGACCCCACGTGTCAGTTTGTACTAACGGTCGGTGCCAACGGCACAGACCCTGCAGTACCGCTTCAGATACAGGATTCACCACCAGTGTCGTATACTGGTTCTACTAGTACTACTGCTACTGCACTACCGCCACTGTATGGTCAGTTCTGTGACTCTACTGGGCAAACAATGGTGATCACTGATGCCAATGGCTGCTACTCAGTGATACTAAGCAATGAGTATCTAGATCCTAATGAAGAAAACAACAGGCGTAATAATCAACAGAATGCTGCTGCCCGCAGACTAAGGTAAAGCTTACTACTTGATTGCATGATACATATATATAGCATGTATACTGATGTATACTCTGCTTTTCAAGTTGCAGTTTCAGCGCATGTTTCGTGTATCACAGTTGCTTAGTATCTATGTCAAAGCATTGTACCAGACACTACGCAGTGTATCAGCAGTATCGTGCTATATGCTATGTTACAAGAACTATCAGCTAACACACGCTCACTCTATACACGCACTCATTCACCTGATCACTTTACACTACAGTGCCAGTGACGAGAGTCACCCATTGCATGCTAAACAGATAGCAGCACGTCGTTTAAGTACAAGACGTGCACTTGGTGAAGGCTGTTTTCCACAGTTACCAACTGATGAAGAACTAGCCGAAGCAGCATTAAAAAAAGCTAAATCGGGTGCACTCACAACAGCTGTGTTCAGTACATGGACAGTTGCTGCTGCTGTAGTTGTCATGACACTAGCTGACATGCTGTAGAGTTGCATGTGTACACACAGCAAGCTACTGCTACTACTACTACTACTGCTGCTACTACTGCTGTTAGTGTGCATGACTGCTTAAGTGTAGTCATAAAGTACAAGCAGTTGCAGATGGCTTGAACTTACATTGTGTAGCACAAGCAATTGCTAACAGTAGTAGCAGTGGCACAGTCAGTAACAACAGTGGTCACAATGGTATCGATGCAGGCACTATAGCGGGACTGTAGTTTCATCTTGAACAGAAATTTTTCTTCAGCGGTTTGTACATTGAGAGAAGACCGAAACGGAGAAGTGTACGTGTTGTTTGTTGGTATATCATGGTATCAGTAAGTAGCTTCTCAAGCACAAGCGCGCACGAGCACAGCGACTTCGAAAAGGTTTGCTGTTGTGGTGCTAACAGCACATTGTTGATGTAAGCTGTCAACAGCGATGCAGCACAATATAACACATACTATAACTGTGTTCGTAACACCTTGTAGTCTCTCCGTCAACTGCTTGATGTGCACTCTGTCTCAGCATTGTTGCGCTTGATGTGTACACGATAGGGAACGTCCACTGTCATGTTGTTGAGATTGCAGTCTGATGGGCTTCAGCAATCTTGGGAAGTGTTTCGCACTACAAGCAGACAGCTAACAATAGCAGCACAGAGCACAAATGAGAGTAAATCGCTTATCTTTGTACACAGTGCTGTGTCAGTCGTAATGCTATCATGTTCAATGCGACATACCACTGGCATAATAAAACTACAATACTATATGTCTCACAATCGCTAATAGAATCTGCACACACAACTACATTCCCGCACACAACTCTGTTGCTCGAAGAGCAGGTCCCTTGGTCACCTCACAGTCGCACTGTCAATCCCGTTTTGTCCGTGCCAGTACCTGGTGTTATTAGAATTAGCTTCATCTCGAGCTACCTCCGGTGTACAATGCCATCAATAGTGCTTTATGCACGGATCAGTTCAAGTAGCCAATCACGTACAATTTCACTGCCTGCTGTAGTGTGTAGTCTATCCATCTCTCCTACACTACCAAGCAAGTTATGCTGGTGTAACCATATTACCATCTCTAAACCGTTTTTGTGCTTGACAGCAGCTTCACATGTTGTAGCATTGATCAGAAAGCCTTTACTGTGTAAGTATTCCAGCATTTCAAAGTGATTGTTGGTTGCTGCTTGTGCTGTCAGTATAGGTGTATCCCAGTTAAATGGTCCTGAACGTTCTTTTAGTATACCAAGTTCAGATAGCCATTTGACTGTGTCTAACTGTTTGTGAAGTACAGCTTGTTGAGACACTGTACTCTGTGTTGACCACTTACGCTCAGCCTGCGTGTCAACATCGTATATATGCCAACATCAACGCACTGTAAAAGTCAGCTCATACTATGTGGCAAGCTGCACAAGTCTTGAACGAATGATATCAATAACGACACAATGAGCAGTTTGTGATGCAGTATACGACGCTATATGACATCACAGACTGCTGCACGTTGTGAGCGGACTTGCTAGAACAGCACGTACCTCAGGCTGTTCAAGTAAGAACTGTAGTACATCAGTGTGTCCGTACTGTGCTGCGCATCTAGCTAGCTCTTCAGGCATAAACAGTGCAGTTTGTGCTGTAATGCTCTTTAGATAGCGCATTGTCTGCACTCTGCCAGCAGCTGCAGCACCAAGATACACTTCAAAACGTGGCACACCATGCTGTAACGCATACTCAAGCACATCTTGACTAGCATACACACCCGCAGTAAGACCACCGTGGAATGCTGTCAGTGGAAAGCCGTGGTCGCAGGCTGTTCGTAGCAGCTCAACTGACTGGAACACAGTGCTGAAGGAAGTGCTGCATGTGCACAGCGTCACAAGCTGCTTACAAGGGTCAACCTGAACAGCAGCTACAGGCTCTTTCATCTCATCCAGCTGCAGCTCATCGTTAGTGGGAGGGCTTGGCGGGTGTTTGTGCTCAATCGTCTTGTACATGTTAAGGACTTTCTTGCAGACAGGTGCTACAAACAAGAAGGCTCCTTCTCCAACAAAGCTGAGAGTCAAGTGCAGCGGCATGTCGCTGTTCAGGAAAACCAGTCCAGCAGCCACATGCTCACAGCTGTAAGAGACAAAGGTGCGATTTTTGCAGGAGGTGATACCCGGCAGTTTCGCATCACACCCGCTTTGCGAACAGTAAGGCAATAGCGCAAGAAGATTTGATTGAGTTTCGTTGTGGATAGCGGCTCTAAGCACCATTCATGCATTACACTTACTGGCCACACAACCTCAGTGGCACCTCTCATTGTCTCAATTGCTAAAAAAAGTAGCTTGCACACAACACACACACACAGCTACTGCTACAACTGCCACTGCTGCTCTCATGTTAGCCCACATAACGCAGAGCATCTACTACACCCTGCAGCCAGTCACGCACAGCTTGACTTCGAGCACTATTGACCAGCGTCTCAATCGTCCAAACATCACCAAGTAATCCCTGTGAGTGAATCCATTGTATCATTAAAAGACTGTCTGGGTGTCCAACTGCTGCTGTGCAAGTATCAATATCAATTTGAAAGCCATTCTCCTTTCACCACTGTAGCATATCTAGGTGGTTCTCAGATGCAGCAATAGTTGTCAAGGGTGTTGTTCCTGTTGGCTCTCGTAGTAATGATACGCTCATCAGCCAGGCAACAACGTCCAGTCTGTTGTGACGTACAGCTTGCTGAGAGGCACCACTGTCTAATGTCCACTTGCCATCAGGCTGCGTTTGAATGCATGTGTGCAAACCACAACACAACAGAACAGTAAATTTTAAGTATAAGCTGCGATGCATTAGGGTTTACAATCAAGACGGAGACGGCGCACAATGCAGTGGACATCATCAAATACCTGAGCTCGAAGCCACCGCAGGATGTTAAGATAGCCACCTTTAGCAGCGATCTCAGCAGACTTATCTGGATTGAACACAGCACAATCTGCCCTAGAGCGCAACCAAATCAGCACCTGCAGTCTGCCTTTTGAAGTTGCGCCATTGTAGGCATCTGCCCACTTCATGCCACAGCTTCTAGAGTATGCTAGGGTGTTAGTGCATGCATACTGCCCAGCTTTATAGCCGATGTGCCAAGCTGACAGAGGGAAGTCATAGGCACAGGCTTGCTTGACGTGCAGCACTGACTGAAAGACGCTGCGATAAGTGGTGCAGTTCTTCTCTACCAATGCGCGTCCTCCACACTTATGGACATGCTTTACAGTGGCCTTGTACTTAGCCAACACCTTCTTGCAGATTGGGCCTACGTATATGAATTCACCAGGCTCCACGAAGCTGAGCAGGTGTGTCAGCAGCTCATCTGTATCGATGAGACGCTCATGGTGAAGGGGCCAGCTACACTCGCTTGCTTCTTCGCCATGTTGCAAAGCAGTGTCGTTTATCATACAATGACCAAAGCACTGCACAGTTGTGAGGCAGTGTTAAAAAAGCAAACGATTGGCCGTTGACGCCAGGCTCAGCGTGTGCGAGACATTAGGGGTGATTGAAAGAGCTCCGATTGGCCTTTTCAGATCAAGAACTATGGGCAATGTCTTTGATATGACTCTGCATGAGCAAGTGCTGATTTGAATTGTGAATTTCGACAGACAACTGTGAACGCATCGCTGCTGCTGCTCATGAAGCGCCTTGCATTGCAAGCTGCTGAGTAGTGCATGGCGTTACCTTTCATGTTTTCTCTGCTTACAGGCACGCAGAAGTCGGCAACATTAACGGCGTTGCAGAATACCTTGCCAGAGGAGGTATAGCACTAAAACATGCTCTTACTGCTAAGATTCTGACACACTGTATACAGTGCTATTAAGAGATTTTTAGGGGTCCAACACCACACAAGCTTGTAATAATATAATTTAATATGTGTATACTACAGCACAATCTTGCGATCAGTGCTGAATCGTCGAAACTCACATGAAGCTTCACCCTTGTTGGTTGCTGATTTACTGCAATGTCATATGCCGCAGGTGATGTGAATAAGAAAGATTTTTACAAAAACACAGCTTTGCATCGAGCAGCGTGCATGGGTTACACACAGATTGTTAAGCTTTTGGTCGAACAAGGTGCTGATGTTGATGCACAAGCAAAGGTGATGACTGCGTGCACTTGTCTTGATGTCTGTAACATATTGCATGAACTGTATATACAACACAATTGCATCTCTCTCTGCGCAAAATTTGTATCATGGGCAACACAGCTCATGTAACAATGTAGGACTCTCATGTTCTTGTCAGGCCTAAATGATCTCGCATTGACAGCATAATCATACACTTAACAATGTATACACAGGACGGTTGGACACCATTGCATTTAGCAGCAAGATGGGGTCGTATAGATGCTATGCGAGTACTTGTTGATGAAGGACATGCTGATGTTAATATCAAAACAAGTGATGGGCGAACAGCTGGTGAAATACTGAAATGTGAATTGAGCAGTGCTGAAACAAAAGAAGCAATCAAGATACTGGGCTATAAACCACATACAGCAACTGATACAGCATCTACAGCAGGCTCAGTATCATCATTATCACAGTGTGCTCCTATCATCAGCTGCATCAATCTGGAACCAACTACATGATGCCGCAGTATACTGATCATACATACATCAGTAGAGTTTTATCATATGAAGTATGTGTAACCAGTCAGGTGCTGAATGTTGGCAGCATATATTAGGCATGATACAGTGCTTAATGCTACCAGGGAAAAGGACATTGCATAAGCCCATGACTGCTGCGTGAACTGTATTTAGAAAGTTGCAAGTGCTATAAACAGCAATTGCGCTGATCACAAGTAACTTACTTGAAGTGAGTCTTGGTGTTGTCCAACAGCAATCACAACAGTTGATCGCACAGCATACAACAATGAACATGGATATGATGCACTCATGTCATACAGCGTGAATCGGAATGCTTTGGCAGAGAGCAAATATTTAATGTACATATACCGACAATACTCCTTGCCAACTTTCACTATAGACTGGCGTAGTTCGCATGATCAGACTGGCTTGCAGCACAATGTACACACAAGTTAACAAATACTTATGAGTAGTACGCCAGGTGACTCACTCTTGTTTTCTGTGTGCTTCCTGTTGTGCTGTATCTGGACGCATGTTGTATTGGCTGCTGTGCATTTCTATTACTGTGTGCCATGTGTTGCCAGCTTCTTGTGCTGCATGCATGTTGTACGAACGTGTCGCACAAAGCTGATCAGGCAAGTGCAAACCCACACGGCCAAGGCAAATCTCAAACCCGGCAGCTCATCCTGTTTTCAGCCTAGCGCAGCCGCAGGACGCTATGATGTGGTTATTAGTCTGTATATGCAGTTCATTGCTGCTATGTGGGGCATCTGCTGCAGAAAGCAGCATCAAGAACGCTGATATCTTACGCAGGATCCACTTGCAGACCAACATCGTCAAGGTGTGGTTGTTGTGTTGCAGCTTCTCTTGCTGCTTGGGTAGCAGTGCATCTCAACAAGCATCTGCCTCTGTATTTTGCAGGTCACAACCAAATACACGCTCTCAGGAGCTGAAGCGCAAGACAAATACACTTTTCTGCTCCCATTGAACAGGCTTGACAGGTTGTCTTACTTACAGAGCAACGTCAATGGCAAAAAGGTGAGCTTGAATAATTGCTTGCACTGCTTTAGAATCGATCCAAGCACCGTGCTTGCTGTCTTATGTTATCTTGCGAATCGCTGATATTTGATAGCTTATACTGTGATACATACGTGCTGGTCTTTGCGACAACAGACAGCTTATGAGAGAATAGAGGATGTAGATGGTTTTGCTGCATACAGAGTACAGCTAACAGCACCAACAGCAGGGGACATCAAAGTGCTAACCTATGCACTGTATACTGATGTACTCATGCCTTATCCTAAAGCTATCACTCAGACAGAACAGCAGTATATGGTAAGCTATATCAAGCTAGATATATGCTTCCAAACCTTATGTTACTACCGCAGGCAACGTTTCGACAGTTAAGATAGACCAGGCTTGTGTGCTTGATGCTCAAAGCAGTGCTGTATCATGCATATTTGCTGTCACTATTTTAATGCATTAGCTCACAAGCACTGCGTAAATTCTATTATATGTGACTTGTCTAATTGCAACAGTTATACAGTGACAGTTCGTATGTACCAAGTGTATACGACACAGTACAGCAGCAGACAGAAGTTCAACTGACGCCAGAATCAGCTGCAGCAAATCAGTATAAATCATTTACTGGAAAACAGCCAGTTACTATCAGTGGTAACTATGTCAAATGGGGGCCTTACAGTGATATACAGTCACACACTAGTATGCAGTATACAAGTGCTGATACAGCTGCAGTTGAGAAATACATTAACAGTATTGATTTGAACAAACTGACAAGTGATGCACTCTATGATACTGAAGACACTGATAGTAATGGCAGCAGAAGCAGTAGTAGTGACAGCAGTAGTAGTAACAAGCATTTGTTTGTACACTACATGAACAATGCAGGTGAGCTTTTGAGCTGTGATACTATATACACCTGGTGCAAGTTACACAATGCACACTTATATGTTGTCGAAAATTATTTTGACAAGTAGGTGTCACCGATAGTAAGCACTTATACCGCTACCAATAAGTATATAATCATTGTTGAGCGCTACTGTATATGCTGACTTTACGATATGCATGTTAATCATCATGTGATGCTGATTGATGTTGTTTACCACAACTACTACGATGAAACAACAAAACAGCATTTGCTAAAGTAGCAAGCTGTTTGCGTGAAATAGAGATATCACATTGGGGCAATATTGCTGTAGAAGAGTTCTATGATATTGAACATCATGGTGCTAAACTTGAGGTATATAGTATACATTGCATACATATTCATATGCATAACTTTGGACATATAGCATGTGATGTATGTATACTATCTAGTGTATCATGTCACATACTTCGAAGTCTGCTGAACAGTTGATATATTAATAATGTTACTATCATTACGTGTACTATTGAGCTCGATCCTGTACATTTTTCACATACATGTGCAATACTGTTGTGTGTCTTTTATCAATAATTTGAAACATCAGGGTGGCTTTTCAAGATTAGATCATACAACACTCGAAGCAGGACAACGCAGTCAATTACTAAACACTGCTACAAGTAACAAACGAAGCTATCCAGCATTTCAAACACTAATAGCTACACTACCACGCACTGCCAAAGACATATATTACCGTGATAATATTGGTAATGTTAGTACTAGTACTATTAGTTATGATAGTGCAAAGACACCAACAGCACTATTGCTAGCAGTTAAACTACGCTATCCTATGCTAGGCGGTTGGAAATCAGCATGGTATCAGGTATATATAAAAATGTATATTACAGTATAATGACATGTTTTATGTCCATGTATGTGAGGCGTTAGGCGTCGTACGTTCCATTGTGTATGCCATTACAGCAGTGGTAATATTAGTTTAATGATAAGCCTTGCACAGCAGTTCACATAGTGATATGCGTACATAATTATAAGCATATAGCTTTCACATTGACTACATCATGCATGTTGGTTTACTTGACTGCTTTGTCACGAACTATGTAGGGCTATAATATACCAACATCAGAAGGCCTGCAAAGTGATGCATCTGATGGTACATATACACTTAAAATGAAGTTTGGTATGCCATTTAGTACATTGTGGGCACAAGAACACACTATTAAGGTATTATATGTATGCAGATATTATATATATCAAGCTAGCATTTGCTACTGCACTGTCATAAATCTTGGGCAATGAGCCACTGTATAAGTGTTGCAAACTACATTGTAGTTACTGTGATTTTCAGCTATTTTTCATGTAATATATCTGTGTAGTTATCGATGTGTTACCGACCATGGTTAAGACTATGCTCTCACATTTTATATGCAATCAAATTCTCAACCTGTGTTATATGCTATAGGTTATACTACCCGAAGGTGCTCATGATATACAAGTTAATGTACCATTTGAAGTACAAGAACAACGTACACGACGGTTCACATACCTTGATACACCCATACTAGGAGGTCGTCCTGTAATCAAACTTAAGATACACAACATTGTACCAGATCACAATGTCATGTTTGAGGTACAGTACAATCACTGTTATTATATGCAGAACTTTCAACAAGCATGACAATTTCTTCGATTGCAGTTAACAACATTGAGTAATTAGCATTATGTATACATAGTCATGATGCAGTGTAATCAGGCTATTGTATCACTTGTGGTCACCTTTTGCGGTATAAGCGCTCAACAGTAGTCATATCGTACATGTCATATATCACAGGTGAAATACAAGTTCAACAAGGTGCTCATGTTGATTGAGCCTATGATACTAGTAACTGCTGTACTAGCACTACTACTATGTGTTATAGCATTTGTAAGACTTACAAGTGGTATCAACAGCAACAGCAGCAGCAGTACTGGCAGTAGTAGAAAAGGAACTTCAAGTAAAAGAAGTTCACCAACTGCAACAGAAGGAAGTGAAAGAGTTCAACAAGTTGCAGTTGATGATACCAGTGCGAAACCGAAAGTAGCTTGATTCATTACACTTGCACATCACAGCAGATACATGCAGCCACTGTGAATTATATGTACTTGTATGCCTTGTAGTATGACATTGTGCGCGCTGCTATGTTGTGTGTGTGCTGTAGTCTTGTTGCATTGGTTTCATGGCGCAAAACTGCCCTGAATAACACAAGTATGTCAGCAAAAACATTGCCAAAGCGGTAGCAACGACAGCAATAGCTTACATGCTGTGATCGTCTGTTTGGCTCAAAA
This sequence comes from Heterococcus sp. DN1, assembly GCA_000498555.1. Classification (NCBI taxonomy): domain Eukaryota; class Xanthophyceae; order Tribonematales; family Heteropediaceae; genus Heterococcus; species Heterococcus sp. DN1. The sequence continues at coordinate 9,927 of AXNI01020388.1, read as the reverse complement.
TTATATTGATGGCATTTGATGTACATTTCGTTACGAGTAAGTATGCTCTCTATGTACTACACCATAGTGTTGACCATGTTAAGTCTTAGTGCTGTTAGACTCAAATGTGTGTGATGCTTCATGTCGAGAACACAATCATGTGAATGTACGTACACACGACTACTATCAGCATACTTTCACAAGTATAAGTATGCATATGCAACTACTATCTACACACAACAGATAGACAACTGTTAACAATTACTACAGATACAAACTAGAGAGTACACAGTGCAATATGCTGTTACTGCTGTAGTGTGTATGCTAGCATATAGAGCACTTCTGTAGTACTTGTAATGCAGTCAATTCAACACTATCTGTCAGATCACCACTGCTTTTTTGTGCATGAAACATGTCGCTGCTGTTACCGCTTTGCGCTATCTCTATTTCCTGCATTAAACTGCGAAATACAGCATCTGGGATTGATAGCAAATGTACACATAATCCAGCAAAACACATATGATCGTTGAATCAGTAACTTTGTATCTACCAATGCATACCACACAGTTGTTAATAGCTACAACACGTGATGCTTTTTGATTTGCTGAGTCGTGCCAATGGCTATAATTAGTGGCATTCAGTTACTGAGACAGAATGTGATGCATTAATGTTGCATAATTGATCAATACCTATGCTGATGTTGTCTTTAGCCGAGCATTCTATATATGGTACACGCCATTGATTTGCTAATTCTTGTCCCTAATCAGATAAGAATACATGATGCAAATAACAATAGGGTGGCGTCAAAGAGTCATTACATCTAATACATCGCAGTGCTCACGATAGGTGCGTACTACAGCCCATGTGTATATAAGAGTGTTGCAACGAGTCCACTACTAACATAAACATGTATTGCATGATTGTATGTAGTATACACTGGTGCAGTACTGTACCTGTTGAGTAGTGACTTGTCGTTGATTACTTAGATCACTCATTGTACCAACTAGTACTCTAGCTACATCTGGCAAATCTCCTAACTGTCAAAAAGAAAAGCACGAAATGCGTTTATATGTCACAACAGAATATACACGTTGCAAGATTAGAGTGCATTCGCTTCTTGGAAGTGACTACAGTGCTGTTATTGTCTTAACTGTCATGCACAACTGCTATTGCATATAAGTAAAGATATCTATACGCACAAGTTGCTCCTAGGAAGCTTTGTGACTCTTACCGTATGCATTAGGTTTGTGTTAATAGCTTTGATATTCTCAAAGCTGTTCTTGCTGATCGTGCTGCGCATGATGACAAATGAATGAAAGATTGCAGTTTTGGTGTACACGTCAGCTACAATTGTTGTTATATCTGAAACGCGTGTACGCTTACTTTTGTTATTGTGCCGTCCTACTGCTTCTGCTGGTGAGGATTGCGCTCTGTGCTACAGTTTGCTTTGCAAGATACACTCTACAAATTGTGTGCTTTGCAGTAGTAATCGAATGATATTTACCTGTACAGCATGAGATAGCCATGTATACCAACAGATGCATGCCGTGATATAGCTGTATGGCCATCCTGTACATCATTCAATCGCAGTCACAACACATGAACACAAGACACAAAAGCAGTTGCAGTCAAGTTCAGCACACTGAGCAAGCGCTGATCAATTGCAACAGCAACAGCAAGCAAGCTTTGTGACGATTGCATAGCAAGTACTCACCAAGCCAGCTGTGTCTAGTATCTCTGTAGTTAACGTTTTCTTGCCCATGGTAACGCTCGTGTGAAAGGTGTTGGTGATAGTCGGACTGTACATGTCGACAAAAGAGCCTTGCACAAATCTAGTTGCCAAAGACGTTTTGCCAACACCAGTAAAACCAAGCAGTGCTATCTTACGCTTAGCAACCTGCAACAGGCAGCAGCAGCAACATGCACAACAGCATCGGTTGAAGCACACATTCAAAACACAAAACTTTATCAGCGCACTGCATACCTGTAAAGAATTGACAGCCTGCTGTCGTCGTTGCTTCTGTCTCTCGTCATACTGTTCGTTGCCTCTATCTCTATTGGCCATTGTCGCAGGGAGGCGAGCGCTGCATCAGTTCAGCCGTTGCCGTGGCCAGATCTTGCTCCTTCCTTTATCTGCCTTCTTTGCAAAAGGCCTTGCAGCTGCAAGGGCTGTTGCTGAGCATGCTTGCAATCACCGTGCTAGCTTTGCTTCTGACCCCAACAGCTGCAGTGCGTCCCGAGCAAGCAACCCTGCTTCTGTGCATGTGCAGCGATGCAGCAGATCTCTCAGATGGCACGGTGCGCTGTCATCAAAAGCAGGTACACAATGACTGCCTGGCGATACTATGCGCACTCACATGTCACACTCCGCAATGATCTCACGTGAATTACTTGCTTTTGCTCCTCTGTCTGAGCTCATGCAGCATTGCCAAGTGAAGGTACTACAGCACAACCGCAACTTGCAGGAGAAACTTTTAACAAACTTGACAGTAAGAGCGATGAATCCACACAGTTCGACAACTTGACAAGGAGGCTCCGCTTGATAAGGTAGAAGTATGGATCGATATGTTGACTGAATTTGCACTGTATGATGCAAGGGACAACCTACGAACAGTAGCGAATCAGGTACTAGACTTCTACAAAAGCACGAACCAGGAATTTGTAATCTCAGTACGAAGTCAATAGCCGTGCAATGTTTGTTCAGTATGACGTTGCGCGTGAAAAGGAGTTGCAACAATTCTTTACAGAGCAAAAGTTTGATAAGAGCAAATATTTGATGCTGTAGGTCATAGTAATTATGGTCACATACAATGAACCATTTGAAAGTAGACTAGCAGCAAGAGCAGAAGCAGCATTAAATAGATATGAAAGACTTCTAGCAAGTTCATTGACTTCAACAACAACGTCTCATGATCAGTTAGACGCATACTACACCAAACAGTTGCACTTCCATATAGGTGTGCTACGAGGCTGTAAGACACTATTTGCTGTTGCTAATAAGCTTATCCAGATTGATCTCGTTTGAAACAGATAGTCACTCTGTACACATGGTGTATACTGTAGATCATAGGCAAATACCCTTGTGTATATACAGGACTCTACAATGTTATGTAATTACCGATGTTTACGCATGCATGTAATGCACTGCTCCAAGTACCACCTATGTTGGCAAGTGCATCTTATCAATGGGATCAATTGTGTATGCCGTTGCTGCCACGCCCTTGACTGCTGCATGATGATGCTACGGCTGTTCCTTGAAGTATGCCATCAATGCAGCACAGCACCATTCAAAGGTCGCATTACATCGTGACAGTATAGAACCGCGCTATATAAAGATTGTGCGTCAATGCTGTGCATATCAGTTTTTGTTTGAATGTGTATCTGACTTTGTACAGTGCCATCTAGCTGTCAATTGAGCTGCTGTATACTATAGTTATACAGTATGATTTGCTGCATCTAATGCAAGCATAACAAGATCAGTAGGTGTCATACCACTCTGTACAAAGCTAGTACTACTGATGACACGTCTGAAGTGTGTTAGTATATACTGTGCACTGTGTTGTGTTAACTGCTGTAGCCGCAGCATTTGTGCAAGCTGTAGCATGTCAAGTGGCAATTGCGATGTACAATGACTACTGCTAGCACTACTATTCGTACATGTTTTACTGCTATTGCTGCTGCTGTTGCTGTTGTTGTTGTTGTTGCTGTTATGTGCTTGTGTAGTAGTGTACAGTTTGAGTCGCTCTATGAGTATGCCCTCTAACTGTGCTATTAGCTCAGGAACCTGCACAATACATCATGATCACATGGCAAAATGATACACTATGGGTATAAGTACACTATGAAGTTTACAGCAATAGTGTAACGTATGAGTGAGAGTTAATTGTAGTACTGGATGCATATTACGTCAAGCTAGCGTAGACTTGCTGCATTGCACACACGACAAGTTGACTCAAATGATTGCAGGACAGCATCAGCAGCTACTATAACAACACAATACGTAACGATTTTTGCCTAAAACTGACCAGAAATTCATCCGCTATGCTCGCAAGTTCCATGAGTGTATATGTATCAATATCATCTACAAGTGCTATACATCCGCTGTACAAAAACCTCAAAAACATGTGCAGTATATCTATAGATAGTGTATCACTTGACAGCTGCAGTGTATACACTACAGCACTGCTGAGAGTATTAGCGTGCTTGTGTTGTTCAAATCGGAGCATAGCCTCGAACTGCGATAAGATTGTGATACAGCACGAATAGCATGTACAAGCACATTGTGAGCAAAACAATGCACAATGTCATGTCAAATCATGTAATCAAGTAGGATAATACTACTGCTGATTGTGAGTTGTAAAACAGAGATATGTTATTGTCATGTACATCAGACGCATAGGTACAGCAACACTTTCATACAAAGAGCGCAATCAACACTACATGCATACTGGTAGCAGTGTTTGTATCTCACCTTTTCACAGCGTGCAGCTAGTACGGCAGAATGAAGACCTTTAACTTCAACTGGCTGAACATCATCATTACTCACTAGCACTATAGTAACATCACTACATACACCACTATCAAGCAAGTGTAGTAAGCATGTACCATATGCTATTGCATTAGGTACTGTTGATGCTGCTATCTTGCTTGTATTAGCACTAGTAGTGTCACTTATTGCTGTATCATGCTGTACTGCTACAGCTGATTGCAGAAGTTTACATCGTACACTGTGTACAACACCTAATGTACTACAGCGCTGTGGATCTAATAGTAGTGGTATCAACTCGTCATACCTATGTATACAGTGTGAGCACAGTGGATAATATCAACAAATCAGCACATTAAGTAATCAGCACATTAGTAACTCAAAGGCATCAGAATATCGTGGTTAAAATTTCGTGATACGAGACACGCTGCGAGGCGATGTGCAAAACTGTATGCAAAGCAACATTGATGGTATCATAAAGTGCTTACGTTATGAGCTGCTGTTTGAATTTGAGTTCAATCTGTCTATTGCGTGTTTGCTCATATACCCATGCATAGCATAGGGATGTGCCAATGAACGCACTACACTGTAAAGCATCTTGCTGTCTTTCTACATCAACTACATTGATTACAGGCACCTGCAGTGCAAAGCATATTCGCAATATTCTCAAGCATGTGTGAAGCGTACTACAGCAAGCATTAGCAACTCTAAAACAAAGTATCAAGTAAACGGTGTTGTCATACAAGCTGTAACAGTTGTTTCATCATGTGCAGCACATGTGTGCAGTGCTATGCTATGCTAATGATATGCAAGGTGTAAGTAGTTGCAGTTAAGGAATGTAATACCTGTAACTGTCTGCGTAGCTTTTTGATGTCTTGCTGACCAGCAGCACCAGCAAAGCAAGCTTGCCACTGTAGATATAGTACACAGTATTTGTACAAATCTTGTGCTTTAACAGCTACAGCAACACTCATGATCTGTCTGATTGTACTGTGATTGATATGTCGAGGGCTGTTGTCCAACACTACTGCTGCTGCTGCTGCTGCTGCTGCTGCTGCTGTTGTTGCTGTTACTTTATCACTGTTGCTACTGTTACTGGCAATGGCAGTGGTACTACTACTGTTGGCAGTAGTTGTGTATGTTGTGCTGTATACATTAGTATTGAATGCATGCTCAATTTGTAACTGTAACCTTATTATACCATATTCATGACTTGCCACAAGTAGATCTATCAAAAAGGCTGTAGTAACAAGTTATATTGCACATGCGACATTGATTCAGAACAAATGCAACTGATCAGTGATACAGGTATATATCATGTGCTACGCGTGTCGAGACATAACATGCGCAACTGCTTGCACAATATTGCTGTGATCACAGCATTAGAGTATGTACGCACCTGTTGTGAAGCCGTTACTGCTGTTACGACTGTTATCATTGGGCTGTATCAACTGACCATTGTACAGTAAGTGTACTAAACATATCATAACATCTGCACTATACTTTGTGACTGACAACTGCAACTTGTTACAGTTGGAACTGTTAGTGTGCTCATCAATCAGTTGTCTAAAGTAGCTGCTGAATGCATACAGTATACATTTGTGACAGTGTAACACAGTACCATCACATAGTATCAACTCAACGTCACTGACATCTATATCACACTTATGCTGTAGTAGCTTAGTATATATATCATGTGCTATCTGTAATGGCGCTACCCTGTTTGCTTTGCTGCTGTTCGCAGTAGCGCTAATATTACCACTATGAATACTATTACCATTAATTTGTTGTAGCTTAGCATGTCGCAGTGCTCTATCATTCACACTAGCGCCAGCCTGAATGTGTTGTAACATGTTGATGCATCGAAGCACCAAACCAGTACATTGTATCAGATGTTGATTGCTGTCGATAACCTTTGCATAACAGCATGATCATTGCCATGTAAATAGTGCAGCATACATAAAGTAATGCATTTAGGATGGCATGCACCAAATTTTACCTGTAGTAGTACAGCTGATATATTAACATTACCACACTGTAATGCGGCTGACAGCGGTGATAGTCCACAACTACTTAGCATATCTATTGCACTACTGCTGCTATTACAATTATGACTGATGTTGTTGATATTGCTGCTACTGCTGAAGTTATGTCTGGCATCGTATAGCATATCATAGTGTAGCAGTAGTGACATTGCACGTGTATCATCGCTACTTAGCTTTGCTGCAAGTATCATTGGTGTTTCCTGTTATATATTGACACACAGTACATGTACAAATGATGTGTTATACTAACTGATACGTCATACACTATAACTTGTCAACAGAATGTGCATAAGTGTTGCAGTATGACGCTGGTTCCTCTTATCTTAGCGCATAAATAGTATGTAATAAGCTATGATATATGGGTGTGGTGTAATGGCGTGTCACTTACCCCATTAGCATTTTCAGTTGTTAACATTGACACAGCAATACCACTAGCATTACTGTATTCATATTCTAGTAACACTTTACAGCATCCTTGTAGCGCATCTAGTGTTGATGCACAACATTTACTACTACTACTAGTGTTATTATTGATGTTATTGATAGCAATCAATGCACGCCCTAGTGGTGTGTTATGTGACTTCAGTTCATCTTTCGCTACTACGCTTTCACCATACTGTTATAGAGTACATGCAGTATGATGTGTAGGGTACAAACAAGATGTCACATATACATAGAAAAAGGTCGGTCTACAGTGACACTTATGTAACGCTTCGCTAGCACTGAAGTAACAATAGAAACTGATACAGTGAGTGACTATGATCAGTACAACTGATGACACTGATATGCGTACAACATATGCAACATATATATTTCAGAATAGTGGTAGATTTACTTACATTGATGAGAATCTTAACTGCCTCTGTTTGCCCAGCAGCTGCAGCCTCATGTAGTGGTGATAACGACATGTTTATACCAGGTTGTTGTTGTGACACTATATTACAACCATTTGCTGTACTTCTAACACTGTTAACATTAGCATTAGCATTATTGTTGATGGCAGCAGCACTGTGACGTGTGGTCTGATGATGTGAATATGTATGAGTAGGCTTAGCTTGTTGTGCTGATAACAGCATCATAAGCAACTCAGTAGCACCATATACAGCAGTGGTGCATATAGCAGTCATACCATGATCATTTGGTATATCTACAGCAGCACCAGCAGCTAACAGCAAACTACATACTGCTGCTATATTGTCATCAGAATCATCATCATGTACTGTTGTATCATCATTATTACTGGTACTCCGAGCACAGCTGTGTTCGATAGCACACTGTAGTGCTGTAGCACCATGTTTGTTACGTGTATTGATCTTGTAGCGACCGTTTGACAGTATTGTACCAACTGCTTCTGTAAAACCGTTTGCTGCAGCTATGTGTAGTACAGTCATACCATTCTTATCTTTAGTATCACATCTTGCACCATGTTTTAGTAGTAACTGTACACACTGTAACTGTAGGTGTAACTGCTGTTGCTGCATGTCTGCATTTATATTGTGCATATTACTGCTACTATCAACCTGTACAGCATAGTGCAATGGTGTTGCTTTACTTCTATCTTTTACACTAGTGCCAGCAACATTAGCTGTGTTTAGTAGTGCCTGTAATACACTAGCATGACCATACCGTGCAGCTACATGGATTGCAGTCATACGATGTGTACTATCTTCACGTATATCCCAAGCTATTGTTCCAGTATTCAACATTGCGATCACAGATTGTACATTGTTACTACGTACTGCATCAAACCATGCTTCTGTTGATACTGGCGATTGCATAACTGCTGGTTTAACATGTATACTACTACTGCTGCTGCTGCTACTATTGTAATCATTAGCGGATGTTGTTGCTGCTGTTGCTGCTGTTGCTGCTGTTACTGTACAAGGTGCTGTCAGTATAGATTGTCGCGTATTATATGTAGGCTTCAACCGTGCATGCCAACTGTCATTAACAATAGCACTACCACTGTTACTGCTAGTGTAGCTGCTTTGATGAATATGCTTAGATACATCTATAGCCGTTGCTGCTGTAGCAGTTACTGGTAGCTTATCTTCCGATGCCATTAGCTGTAGTTCATGTTTTTGCCGTTGTAAAGCTGCAATACGATGTGATTCAAGTGCAAACCAACGCTCACGCCATCTCTCTTTCAGTTCACTACTAGGTCGAGCTGCTATTGATACTGTCTTTACTACTGTTGCACATGATGCTGCAGCTGTTGCATCTGTTGCATTGTTATTCATGCTGATAACAGTATCAGCTATCATACACTCATCAGTTCTCTCAGTGCTGCTGCTAGCATCAACTTCAGACAGCAGTAAACTACGTTTCTTATGCTCTAATAATGACAGCTTTACACCTTCAACAACTGTTGTAGATGAATTAGCAGCTGATACTGATACCAATGCTAATGATATGTGCTTTTGTTGTTCAGCTGCTAGCTTGTCAACAAGTGCTGTATAGCTTACTGCTGCTGCTGCTGTTGCTGATGGTTTGCCAACTGCTGCTGACGGTAACGCTGGGAATGCATCTTCTGCAAGCACATTACTGTCATTCAGATGTGTATCAGTTGTTTGCTCAATACAAGCAGTGACTGATTCATCAGTGACCGCTTTTCCGTCTGCTATAAGTGCAGCTTGCAATCGGTTGCTCTTTGACTGCTGCTTTTTGCGGGTATTGCGCAGTCGCGCTTTGTGAACATCAGCTACATCGTCAGCGCTGGCATGCAATCGCTGCTGCTGTTGCTGCTGTCGTTGTTGTACCTGTCGAGAATTCCTGCGAGTTCTGCTTTTGTGTACGCCAGTTGCAGTATCTGATGCAACATCTGCAGCATCAGCATGATCTCTAGCTGTTATGGTATCATGAGGTATTATAATACGCTCAGTGTTAGGCTGACGAGGCCGCTTTGCCCTCGGAGCAAATTTTTTCTGCTTTGAGTCAAATCTTGATCCTTCTTGCTGCAAAGCTGGTGCAGTATCGACTGAAGGAGTCCATACAGCTGCGCTTGCATTAAGTCTACTAGCCATCGAGTACAAGGCAAATTCAAAAAAGCGGAGCGAGTCACCTTCGATCCTCATTTGAGGACCTAACAAGAAGTTTGCACACAGGCAGAGCTGCACGCTACAGCACAACTCGTAGACAGCTCTCAACTTCTTAGGATTGTTGACAGCAAGGAGCTCTCGCAAAGTAGCAGCGGAGGGTAAACTTATTGTCAGATTGACCTGCTGCTGTTGATTCCAGCACTACAAGCACAATGAGTGCAGCAAAGGGGGGCGTTGATGAGGCTGGTGATCGCCAAGTTGAGATGTGGAAGATCAAGAAGCTGATCAAGTCTCTACAGCAAGCAAGGGGTAATGGTACATCCATGATCAGTCTCGTCATCCCACCAGGCGATCAGGTGCGTGTCAGCTGCAACAGCGT
>AXNI01020382.1:0-10560 GCA_000498555.1 Heterococcus sp. DN1 | reverse complement strand
GCGGTGTGTTACAGTGTCTGAGTGGGCGTGTGTCAGCAGCAGCAAGCATTGTATACAGCAGTGCTGCTATTTTACTAGATGCGCATGCAGTGAGCGAGAGTATGTGCTGATACAGAGAGCTGTTTTTGTAAGCAGAAGCGCAGTGTTTTCTTCCTCAATCATCATCACATACAAGCACAGTTTGTACTTTAGAGAGCTTCAGTTGTGCAAAACTTTGTGACTGCCTACTGCTGCTGCTGCTGCTGGTGGTGGTGTACTCCACTACTTTGATCTTGCTTGCTACATTGAGTGTCACTGCTGCTGCATGCGTTTTGAGTATCGGCACAGAGCAATGAGCTGTTGCGCGCATGCTGCTGCCATGTAAGCACACAGCACTGCCAAAGTTGAAGATATCATACTGGCTCTGACACTAAAAAGCAAAGCTGGGATCGAGCGATACAGAGAGAGATAGAGACAGAGAAAAAGGGAGTTCTCGAGCAAGCTCGCTGGCGAGAGCATGCTTTGCTGATACGTTTGGGAGCTTGACGCAGTGCAGCTTACTGAGTGAGCTCAGCACCTGTGCGCTATGATTGAGCTGCATGACAGAGCTCCAGTGAGCGATCGAAGAGGCCTGCTCACACCTTTGGGAGATCTCAGCTCTGATGATGACGACGATGCTGCTGCACAAGACGATCAACATCTAGCTGGCCCTTTTAGGACGATTGTCAACACATTTCTGGCCTTCTTTGGAGCTGCAATCCTATCGACGCCTTATGCCTTTGCTAGTGGTGGGCTGCTGCTGGCGTCAGCAACTCTAGCAGCAGTCTCTGCAGGCTGTGTGTACTGCATGTGGCTCATTGTGGTGTGCAAGCGCATGCTAATCAGCAAAGGTGCTGTGACCTACAGCGAAATATGTGGACAAGCTCTTGGGCTACCAGGGCTTATCATCGCTGAAACAGCGCTAGTGATTACACAAGTGAGTTTCACATATGAATTATGGCTTCAAATTTGCGGCGCTGTTTGCAATTCTTACATCGTGCGGAAGACTTCTCTATATCATGCTCCTCTAACCTTGTTAGAGTTGCCAGAGATTGCATCGTAAGTACAGTACTCGTGTAGCTGTAAATTTGTACAGTTCCTGATTTATAAGTGTGCTGCTTTCTTTGTGCTTGTTTCGCTGTTTGAATCTTCCGTTTTGACTAAATCTACCAAGGCCAGCTTCAGTATAGCATACATAGTGTTTATAGCTAAAAACTTGCACCAGCTCTTTGGTCTGCGCACAGATCCAGTTGTGCTTGCCTGCATACCAGCGCTAATACTTCTGTGTTTACTGAGACATATGAAGTACTTGGCACCGTTCTCACTGGTAGCTGAGCTTGTGAACATCGTTGGCATAGCAGTTGTCTTTGTGACTGATGTGGAGTTCATGTCAATCAATCATGTTGAAATTGAAATGGTGCATTGGAGAGGTTAGTAACTTTTCAACCGTTGACATCTGACCGTTCCAACTGTTACAGTCTGACCGTTACTATCAAGCAGTTACACTTTGATTTGTAAATAGTGTCATCTGCATCACTATGATGTATAAGCCGCAACAACTAATGAAGGTAGTGCATAGAGAGTGAGATAATGCTCTTACTATCGCACAGCTGCATAGCTACTATCGTACTGCATGCGCTGATTCATGTGTAGGTCATCGCTGTACTTCTACGCACGAAAAATCTCTCTATGATGCGATTCAAAGCAAGCCAGCAACCAGTATAGCGCACTGCCAAAGTACAGCCTGATGCAATGCTTTGTGTTGCTGTGCAATATGTAAACACGCACGCTGCACCACTGCACACAACCACAGCGCTGCCATTCATCACTGGGCTGTTTCTGTACTGCTTTGAAGCCATTGGTATGATACTACCACTGGAAGCAAGTACTATGAACAAAGCTCAGTTTACACCAATACTGTGTGCAGTTATTGTGATCTATGCTGTCATGTGTGCTCTAATGGGCATATTTGGCTATCTAGCCTATGGCAGCAATACACAGGACATTATACTGCTGAACATGACTGGCAAGGTCTACTCTAGCATAGTCAAGGTAAGATGTATAACGCGCTAAAATCAGTTGTACATTGTGTATGAAGCACACAAATTGCGATTGTATTATGATGTTAGCTCTGTTTACTGTGGTTACAGTCAGTTTGTGACTAGTGTGCTATGCCTTGTACTGTAGGTGTGCTGTGCGTGGATGTGCTGTCACCATGATAGACTCCTACCTGTAGTGCGGCTTTGTAATCGATAGCTGAGTGGCAAGTCACATACCACTATTTAACGTTGTCTGACCCTTGTCTGACCATTACCACTGCTTGCATAATATATTCTTGTAAACACACGATGACTGCAGCTGAGCTTCTGTGTTGGGCTGTACTTTACGTTCCCAAGTGAGCGCTCTCATCAAATACATTACACTGCATGCAAGCACTACGTGTAAGATGTTGTAGCTACGTGAGCTTTGTGCTGCTCAATTGAATCTGTGACATGCAGCAGTTTCACTCTAGAAAAGCGGTTTATACACTACATGTATCAGTTGTCAGTACATAACATAGACATGCACACAGGCAGCTAGTTGCAGTGATAATACCACTCTAACCCAGTTTTGTATGCGCTGAATGTGTATCAATCCGACAGTCATGATGGTGCCAGTGTGGGAGGTGCTTGAGAAGCGTGCACTGCACAAGCACGCACCACTGCAGCAGCGGCACATACTACGTGCGGTCACAGTGTGCATAGCAGCATCCATTGCAGCTAAAGTACCAAGTTTTAGCTCGTTTATGGGCCTTGTTGGCTCAAGCTTCTGCTCACTGCTAGCCTTTATACTACCGCCACTAGTACATGATGCCCTGATACATAGCAGTGGTGTTAAGCAGAGTTATGCACGCTATGCACTGCATGCTTGCATAGTGGCAGTAGGGGTGGTAGCTGCAGTTACTGGTACTGTTGACTCAGTTCACAAGATGGCGCACGCTGCTACTACTAGTACTAATGGTACAGTACCGTGAGACATCAAACAGTAGCAGCAGCAGCAGCAGCAGCTTAGAAGCGCTGCTCCTTACATCAGCATTCAAAGCAGTCATGTCATCGTAGTATCACAGGGCTGCTACGCAGCTACGAAGAGTGTGTACAGGCATAGTGTGTGCATACACAGTAGGGTCACACCAGCACTGCACTGCAGCAGTGCATTCATTACCTGATGTGGCTGTGACAACAGACAACATACAACAGCTGTGTTTACTACCGCTACTGGCAATGGGCTGCTACAGCACTAGCTGAAGCGCTACGTGACACAGCTAGTTCATGTAGTCAGCGATGAATCGTTATGCAGTGTGACGGCAGTTGAACTGATGAAGTAGTGCCGTTCGTAAGCACATCAGTGCCACATCTACAGCTTAGATATTCATTACAAGCAGCAGCGGTGTTGGACTATACTTTGCAATCGGTATGCTGCACAGCGAAGTTAACCCATATCATGGATATTGCAGTGTGAATGACACCTTAGTGCCACATAAGACTCTATCTCTACAATACACACAACCGGTACTACTGCACTAGACTGACCCTGTGGTATTGCTCTAGCATGATCAGCTGTGTGTGCTGCTTTGGTGTTTGTTGCCTTTGCAATGCAGCTTAGGTATATTTAATTTGCCATGCAGCTTAGGTGTATTTAGTTTGCCCTGCATGCACGTTAAACTATCAAAAGCGCACAAATACTGTTCGCCGTTTGAGCACGTCGTGGCGTACGTGCGCTGTGATATATACTCAAGTTCAACATGCTAACAGTAAGTGCAGCGTTGGCGAGCAGTAACAGCAGCAATCACAGAGGTACAACACTCGTATATATGAAAGATCAGTATATACATTGTTCGTCTCGGCATAACAACTCTTGACTGACAGCCATCAGCCAAAATAAAGAAACATGCTTATCTCAAGCTTGCGACACTACTCGTTGCAAACGTATACGCAACAGTAGTAGCAGTGGCAGCAGCAGCTACTGTTCAGCTGAGTGTGATAGTGTACAACAGTAACACATTTCTCAGCTACTGAAGCGCTGATATAACACTGTTTGTTGCTCTCTTCGTACCATAGTTTACAAAACCTCTTTCCCTCACTCACAGTACTCTTTGGATGAACGACACATTGTACAGACACAAACCAGCAGCTAGCTCAGTACTGCTGCGTGGTGATAGTTCTAGGCGGAGCTTCTAGTATCACAAGCACTAACACCAGCAGCTGGTACTACTGACCACTGCTGCCAGTGCTATCAGCTGCAGTAGCAGTAGTCACCACTTGTAGCAGTAGCAGCTGCAGCACCACTACTGCTAGTTGCAGTAGTAGTTGTAGCACCACCGCTGTGCTAGCAGCACAACACTAGTAGTGTTAGCACTTGAACAAGCTACTATGGTAGTACTAAGTGCACACAAGTACACATTATGCACCACACGATAAGCACTCCTCCTCGTCCTCAGGCCGTGTAGCAATGTTCTCTTTGTTGCTGCCACTGTTGGCTGCTGCTGCTGCTGCTGCAGCTGCAGCTGCTGCTGTGGCTGCGTTTGCTTTGGATGCCTTTAGTGCTACTTGATCGACAGTGAACTGGATAGCATCTGCCTTAGGACGGGTCCTGAGATAGTACATGCCTGTCTTGAGCCCCTTCTGCTCGTATCAAAACAACACAGTATAGATAGCAGCAGCAAATGTACGCAACCGTGCATAGAGTCAGCGTTCTGCACCATTCGAAGTGTTCAGTGTACTACATAAGTGTGCGTCGCAGTATAGATTAGCACATCAGTGTATGCTGTATAGCTAGCTTTGTGATAAATAAACAATTGTTGCTTGCCAGCCTACACATTGGTAGCGATCGTTTACTATGCACTGAACGCGATAGTCCAAACAGCAGCGGTATGCGCATGCAGCAAGCATCAGGCATGTATGCATACTTGTACAGCACTGTAGTGCACTGTTATTATGCTTGTTACTGACCTTGTATGCATAGAAGTGCAGTGATGTCAGTTTGCCAACAGTTGGTTCAGACATGTGTACATTCATACTCTGCGATTGACAGATGTAAGGCCCTCTGTCAGCAGCTTGATCAAGTATAACACGCTGCTTGATTTCCCACACTGTCTTGTATAAGTCTTTCAAATCCTGTTAGTGTACAGCATATGATAGAGTACACAGTATATAAAGTACGTATGCATAGACAGCTCAGCGCGCTGATTCACTTTGCACAAAGTACTTGACATAAGTGGTCAAAGAATGTGCTACAGCAGTATCAGACAACGTTGACTGCTAATGCGACAGAGCTTACGACTTGAAAGTAGCTTACGATGCAGCAAAACAGACACAGCTGAGTATACGACATCAAGCATTGAACACATGAACACACTTTAGCGTCTTGTATACAACACTACAAAAGTTTGTTATGCTGTGTACCTGTGGTATCTCACTGATGTTCTGCACTGAGCCACCAGCAGCAATTAACTGATTTCTGATATCAGCTGTCCACAGATTTCTCTCAGTTAGATCTTTCAGTAAGTACTTGTTAACACAGGTGAATTCACCAGCAAGTGTGCGCCTGTTGTACATGTTACTTGTGAATGGCTCTACACTCTCATTGTTACCCTGTTTACAGTGGCAGTAGTAGTGTTATGCACAGTGTATGATAAAATGTTAGTCGGTGTACTGAAGTGCATCGTATTATGTGAGCATCATGTAACACATCTACCAAAAGAGCAAACACTATGCAGCGAGATGCCACACAATGATGGTTGTTATTGCTGTTGAACATAGTATAAGTATGATGTGTACAGTATATCAGTACATACATGTGTATAACATAGAGGGTTGTTTGCTTGCTTACCAGTATCTGCGCTGTTGAGGCAGTTGGCATAGGTGCTACAAGTAGACTGTTACGCATGCCATGCTGCTGTATCTTTTGCTTCAATGTTGACCAATCCCAACGGTCAGATGGCTGCACACCCCATAGATCAAACTATGTTTACATGATGCAAAAAGTAGTATCGACAGTAGTAGCGATTAGCGCAATATCATCAGTGAATATGTGTTGAGAGAGCAAGATGTGTGTGCAGTGACACGGCGAGTTCGTCTAGCACTTATCACCATGGTACATCTAAGACGTTTACAGACTGTGTCCAGGTGCGTACATTAACATGTAGTATGCTGTGATGACACGATGTCATGCAATGCGACAGTCTGAGACTGAGCAATGTGTAAGTAATGTACTTCAGAATTTTTAACACATTAACAGCATGTACCTGTAACAAGCCTTGACTAGCAGGAGATCCCTCATATGTAGTATAGGCACCATCCTTTTCAGCTAGCTCCATTGAAGACTCTGCTGCACCAAAGTAGATTGTCTCAAAGATGTCCTGTGTGCAGTGAGTGTTATCAACAATATGAAGTAATTGATAGCATGCACAAGTGTGTAAAGAGTGTCAGTTACTGTACACAACAAGTAGAATAAGCATGTTGTATAGCCATAGTATACAACAGCTCCACTATACGCTTACACAGAAACAGCACATCATGCGCTTGACAAACACGCAGCTACTACTACCATCATAGACAAACACGTAGCCTTTACTAGCAGTTGTGCTTAACAGTACAACTACTCAAAGATAAGTATAACTACAGTCTTGTGATAGGCAGTGCCTGCATGCATAGATAGAGTGTTGATGTATGACGCACTGACCTTGTTCAGTTGAGCAGCTTGTGGGCTATCAAATGGGAATCTCATCAGTATGAATGCATCTGCTAAGCCCTGCACACCCATACCAATAGGCCTGTGTCTCATATTACTACGCTTTGCCTCTTCAATTGGGTAGTAGTTCTCATCTTTGTTGTCAAAGCAACAGCACAGCAATAGCACAGTGACAGCAGTTGTAGCAGTAGCTAGCATCAGTGACAGTACAAGGCGTAACAGCAGGCGTGAAACCGTGCAACATGACATCCTAGCGCAGTGCATTACGTAGCGGTGTTGGTGTTGTTTCGATAGCATATCCTACAACAGATGTAAGTGTGATACTACTGTCATATAGTAGTACAGAATAAGCAGTAATGGTAAAAGCTGTACTGTAGTAGTACATCATGTTGTACTCACCAATGACCTTGTTGAGGTTCTTGCAGACCACCTTAGAGATGGTGTATAGCCTTTGGAAGTCAAATACACCATCAGTCACCATTGCACTCAGATTGATGCTTGCTAGATTGCACACTGCTACTTCGTCAGGGCTGTTGTAGTTAATATATGAGTGGTGACAGTATCAGTCAGTGTGTGGAACAAGAGACATTGTAGTGATAACACACATGAGTTAGATTCATGAACTTATTCATTGCAATGTAGTACAAGTACATCAGGACGTTGTTGACAAGCAGCTCAATACAGCGGCAGCACACAAGCTAGTTAAAATCCACTTGCGGCTACACACAAGCACTATACGAAACCACACATGTTGCGATCACTGCATAGTACTACTACATTGCATATTTTATGTGCTGTATAACACACCTTGTGAACTCTAGTATCTCAGTGCAGAGGTTGCTGCTCTTGATAGTGCCTAAGTTTTGCTGGTTACTCTTGCTGTTGCAGGCATCCTTGTACAGCATGTAGGGTGTGCCAGTCTCAACTTGACTCTCAAGTATAGCAAACCACACTTCTTGTGCCTTAATTGTCTTACGGGCTCTGCCTTCTGTCTCGTACCTACATGTGTTTGAGTAAAGTGTGTGTGTGTGTACAATAGCGGCAGCAGTAGTGATAGCAAGGAGCTGCAGTCAGTGACAGTCGCTGCGGATGTGATAGTTACTGACAGTAAAAGCACCACTAGTGGTAACAGTTTCATTGATAGCAAGTAGTGATAGCAAGCAGTGGTAGCAAGTAGTGGCAGCAGTACGAGCAATACCGTGAAGCTGTTAAGACAATTGAGGATACATCCAGTAAGCGCTATACGAGTCCAGCATGTGTAAGATGACAAAAAGCATACTGCTAGCAACTGTGTGTATATCTGCTTACCTAGTGTATAGTGTCTCAAAAGCATCACCATGGCAGTCAGCAAGTCCAGGAGCCTCATTAGGGCAAAAGAGTGACCATGTGCCATTAGCTTCAACTCTCTTCATGAACAGATCAGGGATCCACATAGCATAGAACACTGTTTTAAACAGAAAACAATGCATAGTGTGTAGCATACATTGTGTAGCAGTGTGTGAAAAGTTTAAGTTGATGACCACGCATACTTTAATAGCCACACACACCACTACTCGCGACATGACAGTTGAACAACTTCGCTTAGCTAACTTGTGCATTGCGATGGTGCGTACTGAGTAACACTTCGCGATGCAGCAGTGCCAACATGAAGATCAGTTACTATGTATGTTATAACTACAAATAGTACTTACAGTCACGGGCACGCTCTAGCTCATTGCCGTGGTTCTTGCGCAAGTCAAGGAATGCAAATATATCTGCGTGCCATGGCTCCAGGTAGATAGCTATTGATCCTTTACGCTTGCCACCTCCCTGTTCAAGCAATCAAATATCAATAACGTAGTGCATCATGGCATGTATGCAGTAGTTAAGTGTCACTTAGCCACCAATCTAGAGTATGTGTGTAGTGATGCGCAGTTTGTGTGGCGCATCAGCGCATGTATGCATAGTTACGTGTAAGCCAGCAACCATATTACAGTATCTGTGAAGTCTACACACAGCTGCTTCTGATGCGCCTTTGCGATACATCCTTACAGAGGTACAGCATCACAATCACCGCTGTTGTCAGCTTAACACAGCCTATGCTCTATGGCACAGACAAGAGCTATGACATGCCATGTTCTGAAAAAAATAAAAAATATAAAAAATATAATTTTTAGCAATGTTATCGTAGTAAAGAGCTGTACCTGATCCACGTAGCGTGCAGTGTTGTTAAAGACTCTTAGCATTGGAATAATTCCGTTACTGGTCCCATTTGTTCCTCTAATGTATGAGTCACTAGCTCTGATGTTGTGAATGCTGAGGCCAATGCCACCTGCATGCTTGCTGATCTGAGCACACTGCTTCAGTGTATCATAGATGCCTGTACGTAGCGCATATAACAAGCAACAATAAAGTGTTTGGCACATTGCAGTAGCGACAAACATGCGTGAGAGTGAGTAAGGTTG
The DNA here is from genome assembly GCA_000498555.1 of Heterococcus sp. DN1. Lineage (NCBI taxonomy): Eukaryota > Xanthophyceae > Tribonematales > Heteropediaceae > Heterococcus > Heterococcus sp. DN1. The sequence goes on along the minus strand of AXNI01020382.1, from coordinate 1,369 downwards.
CATGAGGATTACAAGTTACAGTAGTACAGCACGACGAAGCATCACAAGATCGAAAAATTCCGCAGCGTCACATGTCGCACAGCATGAACTCCTGTGAATCAGCAGCAAAAGTGAAGCGGCTCATTTGCTGTTGCACTGTGATACTGGTCAACCCTACAGCATTAGCCAAGACATATTTGCTATGCTAAACTACTAGTAGCATACGTAAACATATAATATGCTATCGTGAGCTTACCATCAATGCTATCAGACTTAGCAGTCAGCAGGAAGCAGCTGCTCATCTGTGGCTTGACAGTACCAGCATTAAACAGTGTAGGTGTAGCATGTGTGAAGTACTTGAGACTCATCAGGTTGTAGGTCTCAATAGCACTGTCAATGTCATGCTTGTGGATACCAATAGAGACCCTCATTATCATGTGCTGTGGCCGCTCAATCACATTGCCATCTACTTTCAGCAGGTAGGAGCGCTCTAGAGTCTTGAACCCAAAGTAGTCGTACTCAACTGTGTGCATTGTGTGTGTGTGCACATGTGTACAGAATATAAAGACATGGACAACAAACTGTCAGCACAATGATGAAAGCAATGACAATGACAGCAGCTGTTGTTGCAGGCTGTTAACAGGTGCAGAATGCTTAAGCACGATAGTATGAGCTTATTAGCAGACAGGAAACAGACTGTGCTGCATGATTGCACTCAGCACGCCGCACTCGCAGGCAAGATTACTACAACGAAACAAAGCGCTATTGAAAAAATTCTTGAAGCATATCAGCAACACTCACAGTCTCTGTCGCTAATGATAGCGCTGTTGAGCCTGTCCTTGTTGGCCATGACAATCTGGTACACATCCTCAGCAATGAGGCCAGCTTTAGAGCCAGTCTTAGGGTGCACATAGTTGTACAGTGCAGTCGCCACATCACTGAAAGCTTTGGGAGTGTTCTTGTGCAGGTTGCTCACGCTAATGCGGGCTGCCAGCTTGCCGAAGTGAGGGTGCTTCGTGCTGAGAGAGGCTGCTGTCTGACTGGCCAGCTCATCCAGCTCTGATGTGGTCACACCTGTTACGTAGTTCAAAACGAGCAGCAACGAGTGCACGGTCAGAAACGATACAAGCTCTACATGCTTGGTGTGCTACCATGCTCAGCGCCTAGTACGGGGCCATAGACAGCGTTGCAAAGCGAGTGCACAAAGAAGGAATAAGCGTGCAGCACAGCGCTTACCTGCAAAGATGCCCTGCACAACTTTCTGGCTCAGCATTGTTGGATCAACCACCTCTGTCAGGCCATAGCAGAGCTTCTTGATGCGGCTGGTGACCTTGTCAAAGGACACATCCTCGCGGCGTCCGTCTCTCTTGATGACGTGCATGGTTGCGCT
>AXNI01020372.1:0-12554 GCA_000498555.1 Heterococcus sp. DN1 | reverse complement strand
ATCTTCAAAAGCCTTTAAAACACTCAGCTTCCGCCAAACCAGCGCCAGTAGTGCTCTCAAGATGAGCACAGAGCAAGAAGAAGCACCTAAAGAGAGGGAAAGTACGAAGAGGACACTGCAGGCTCTCAGGCGCAGAGGCTCAAATGCTTTGAGCGGCGTCTTTGGGCTACGACAAGATCTGGAAGAAAAAAGTGCGTACACACCTCTAAAACAGCGACTGCACATGCTAGCACAGCAGTTTCACATCTGCAGCAGCCACCTAATCCCTTGCTGTTCGTGAATGTGCTGCGCGCAGGCCAGAAGGTTGTGCAAGACCTTGATGATCAGTATGGCCAACAGCTAATTGACAGTGGTCTAGGCAGTAAAGCTAATAACATCATCCAAGACCTTGACCGGAAAGGTGAGCATACACCTTGTGTAGTGAAACAGGCACTGCTCACTGTAGGATACTACTAGTACGCATTCAGGAGGGCTTTACCTCTAAAAATACACCGCAAATTCCGCATGTTCTGAACTACACGTGTAAGTTGCCCATCATCACACGAGTCTGCACTGCTAACTAAAGCATGTGCACTACACTTGTGAACTGCAACAGGCCGTGCAGCGCTGGAACCTGAGAACATACAAGACAACATCGCAGATGCACTAGATGATGCAAGGGAGAATGCTGAAAAAACATTAGCTAAACTACAAGGCAGAGAAGAGGAAGTTGAGCAAGAAGTTGATGAGAACACTAAAGGCCTACGCAAAAGGCTCAGGCGCATTGGCAGACGCGCCAAGAGGCGGCTAGGGTAAGTGCTTACCAGTTGTAACTGTACAATTTTTCATAATTGCAATTTTGCAGTGTAGAAACACCATTTTACATGATTCCCTGCCGTCCTGCCTGAGTCAAGTGCACCGCGCTGCTATTGTGGTTTCACCACTACAGCAAAGTACGAGGTACATCAGCAGTCATGCATGCAGTGACTAATAGAGATTGCTGTGTTATGCGTACTGCTGCGCTACTAACGCTCTTATTCTTAACAGAGACCTGAAGAACTTTCTGAAGCGCAAGTTAGGCAGATCAAAAAGACAGTGCGCAAAGCTTAATCAGACAGTAGTAGTTCCACTATTCAGTTGCATATGTGTGTGCTTGTTATCACACACATCGACTCGCAACTCTCAGTAGGTACTACATAGATGTTGTGTTAGTTGGAGCGAATACATAGAGCCATCTTTAGTTTGCTGTGCTACACACGAAAGCTTAGAGCTTGGTGCAAAGTGTGTCTGAAAAAGAACATACACACTCTGGACCGTTCCTGTTCCTACAAACAGCACATATGTGTGGCAATCTTGTACATAAACTCGCTGTACCAGATAGACAATGAAAACACTGTTATATACAACACAAGGGTGCCCTCACTGCTGTTGTTGTCTGCTGATTGAATGTGGGTTGCGCAACAAATACTAATTCAACTGTGCATCGAACCAGCTGCGACCGATTACAGACTACGTGCGTAATATTAAGAATATGTAAAGCAAGTAGCGCGTTTTTTTTCAGCGCAAATCAAGCACCACTCTTGATCATCACACAGCGAAAAACACAGCAACTCAGCGCACGAGCAGCAACAGCTTGGGAAGAGAGTTATACACATATGATAGTGATGCAGAAGTGTATCGCCTCTATATTGACATGATCAGATATAGTACAAATGTACTGGCGTGGCATGGCACAATACAGCTTTCTATCCTAACCCAGCACCTGCAGTTGCACTTGAACTAACAAACCACAACTCCACCATCAGCCTAATGCCAAATATAGTGGTCTGTGCCTCATGCTGCTGCAGGTGCTGCTATGAATCAATCTGCTGCTATTTACTAACGCCATGATGTGAGATCAGTGTGATACGATGCAGAAGGCTACGCTCAACAAAGAGCACCTTGTGTGTAAGGAAAGAGTTCTAGGAGTGACTAGCTTATGATCTAGTTGAGGGCATCCTTGACGCTGTCCTTGACATCACCAGCTGTTGTTGCAAGATGAGGACGATAAGCAGCGAAAGAGTAGCAGTCAGTAATCAGCTCAGCGTGCATAAGTGAGCTGCAATACATCGAAGCACAACACATATCAATGTTGAAGATGAATTTGCTCACCCTTGTGCTTGATGGCGTTGGCAGCATCACCGACGGCATCCTTGGCGTCGCCAGCTGCGTGCTTGATCTTGCTGCCAAGGCCATCAGCGTTGTTCTCTACGTCATCTGCTGCGTTCTTTACATTACGCTCAGCGTCATCAGCAAGGTTCTTGCCAGAGCCCTTAGCATCACGGAGTGCGCTCTTTACGTTGCCTGCTGCGTCATCAACTGCGTTCTTAGCTTTGCTGCCTAGGTTGTCGCTCTCGCTGTCTGCCTTGCGGGTGGCGTCCTTGGCTGCAAGCAAGAATGCAAGGTAAAAGATGCATACGTGTTAGCAAGACAGTCTCAGCTTCAACAGGTCAGAACACAAACAGATTGAGTGGTTAGGTGCAATGGCTGCAATGCAGTGCCCTTTATACTGCACAGAAGCAGCTGTATGAGCTTATAGAAGGACTTGCGCTGAAGCAGACTCACCATCGCCCTTCAGGTCGTCGAAGGCGTTCTGAGCCTTGTTGCCGACATCCTTGGCTGCGCTCTTTGCGTCACGGCCTGCGTCCTTGATGGCATCACCAGCCTTGTCCACTTGACGCTCCACGCTCATGTTAGTGCGTGTGGTGGAGCGAACTGTCACTGAGCGTGCCATGGGTGCGACGAAAGCATTGCTGCCAACAAGGGCTGCTGCGCCGACTGCGAGGATGAGGTTTCTGGCCACCATGATTGATAAGAGGAGTGTTTAACTGCTGATAGGTTGCTTTAGAATGCTATGTTGCGAGAGTGAAACCAATGCCCGCAAAACATGATAGAACAGCGACCAACGGAAGACTTGCGGGGTGACAAAATCTTTGTGTGCCTTCTTTTTGCCACAAGCGCCTGATTACAAAGCACTGCTGCTTGTGATGCATTTGTTTACAGACAGACTGGCAACTGTGCGTGTGTGTTGACGCTAGCATAGCACTGCCCTGTAGCTATGTCCTGCTCCAGCAGCACTTGATCAGGGAATCGTCTGAGGATTGCTCGCAGTGAATGACCTCTGAGCGGAGGCGGTATTGCTATATCATGCTCTAATGCTGACAGTAGCAATCGATTTTGAGCAGTGCTTGAACCCAGCAGTGCTGCTGCAACACTGCTACCACTACTCAGGCTGTTGCTGCTACAGCTGGTACGGATGCGTGTGCAAACCTGTACATACACAGCAGCGCAAGTGTTCAAGCACAGCGTAAATTCATTCACTGGTCGATGCGCCTATGTCAGTGCTAGTGCTCCGAGAATCTGACATAAAGCAAACGTTTTCAACAATAGTGCGGCTATCCTTCGTTGTGTAACAGTTGTTTCTTGCATGATGACATTAGGAGGGCAGTATAGCAATGTACTATGTTGTACAGTGTACTTCGCAGATATACTGTGTGTAGCGTAAGCAACTTCTATGTTGCGTCGCATTGTGGTCGAGCCTGCAACAAGCTGCACGCAAAATTCTTGTTGCATGCACCAGCAATGATGATGCATGTGAAATGTGGCTTAGTATAATGCTTACCGAATTCAGCAGTGCAGCTTCATACCAAGCTATAGGATGCCATAGCCAGTTGTTAGCTCTATTTGGATGCACTTCTAGCACGCATCCATCGTACAGACTGACCCTGTGACAAACCCAGATAATAGAGCAGCATCAACACATTAGCACATATGACGACAGACACTGCTGCTGTATACCTCTGGTAACAGCGACGCCCTCGCCGCGTGTCTGGCATATGTAGAGCAACTTAAAGCAATGCTGACAGTTACAGCACTGCCCTACATGATCAGGCACAAAGCAGTACCTGTTAAGATCCCATGAGTAGTAGCGGTCTTCGAGAGGCTTTGGACTGTCTTGCTTGTGCAGCACCATTCGAGTGACGCCAATGCCTTTCTTTGCTTTGATCATCTCTTGCACTTCGATCACAGTCTCAGCGCCTGACCATTGGACACACGCATGATACAAACATGTTTCTAGCGTGTGTGCTTGCATGATTGTTGCAGCCTGCCAGGAAGTGCTGCTGAGCTCGATTTGGGAGTACACATCAAACTGCAGTACTAAGCGTGACTGAGTACCAAGCGTGCCTGCGTAGGTTCTTACCTGTGACTGGTAATACTAGATCATCGCCCATCACCCAGCCATCCTGAATTGCGCCAACTATCAACGTGCGCTGTTGCTCGATCTCTGCAGCAACCATTTCAGCTGTAGGAGTTTGGAACTTTGATGGTTTTTCACAAGGGGGATGCTATTGCGTGTGCATCATGAAGCAAGTTGCAGCCAAAAGAGCTGGACACAGCGCCACACAGACACAAATGCAGGCGCGCGAAACACTTTCAGAAGGAAACACGAAGAAACGGCTTTTAACGGCTGGAAGACAGAACACAACCACAAAATGCGAATCTGTTTTGTTCACTCTCGCAACTTGCAACCTCAATCAACTCTTTCCACTCTAACACCTCTTTCAACAACCATGGTAGCCAGAAACCTCATCCTCGCAGTCGGCGCAGCAGCCCTCGTTGGCAGCAATGCTTTCGTCGCACCCATGGCACGCTCAATGACAGTTCGCTCAACCACACGCACTAACATGAGCGTGGAGCGCCAAGTCGATAAGGCTGGTGATGCCATCAAGGACGCAGGCCGTGACGCAAAGAGCGCAGCCAAGGATGTCGGCAACAAGGCACAGAACGCCCTCGATGACCTGAAGGGCGATGGTGAGTTGTGCTTCAGTGTTAGTGCTTCGACACCATCATGCAACACCCCAGTCAGCTTACAAGGCACTGCTGTAGCCTGCACCAAGACGATTGCTCTTGTAAGACATCGTATGCAGCGCGCTTGTACTTCGTACTGTTTTTAACATCACATCATCGTCACTTTCCTATTTGTTTCTTGTGCCACAGCCAAGGACGCCACCCGCAAGGCAGAGAGGGAGGGCGACAGCCTAGGCAGCAAAGCCAAGAGCGCAATCGATGATGCAGCAAGCAGCGCAAAGAGCGCAATCCGTGATGCAAAGGGCTCCGGCAAGGACCTTGCTGATGACGCTGAGCGCAACGTAAAGAACGCAGCAGATGATGTAGAGAACAACGCTGATGGCATTGGCAGCAAGATCAAGCACGCAGCTGGTGATGTGAAGGATGCTGTTGGTGACGCAGCCAACGCCATCAAGCACAAGGGTGAGTTCTATTCCATCATACATACTGTCACTTCTGCGATTGCAGCATTGTGGTCTCACCGCTGTACATCGAGTAACCTTACACTGCCTGATGCACGCTTGACTGCCTATCTTGCTAATAGTAGCTCATGATTGACCACTAACTATCTTTTTACACACTTCTTGTCATACTTGTCAATATAACAGCTGGCGACATCAAGGACAGCGTCAAGGATGCCCTCAACTAAGCGCTTACTCTCTTTTGAGCAAGCAGGCATACGCACACAGACACATGTGCAGCATGGCTTTGCTGTCAAAAACACCGTCCACGTACCCATCTTCGCACACTGGTTCCGCGATTCGACGTTAGTAAATACCACACACAACATACAGCAAGCAGTACAGCAGCAGCGCTGAGGCTTGATACACACATTGACACACTTGTGCGCACACGTGCGTTGGCACTAGGCTGACAGTGCAAGATGGCTGAGGTTGGAGTTGCTGAATGTTTGTTGATGTCAATAATGCATAGATCATACATCCTTGATCCGAGTAAGCACAGTCTGCTCTGCTTTGCGATGTTGCTGCTGTACTTTGACTGCTCTTGGTGTTGTACTATGCTGATGCATTTGTTTGCAGCTGTTGTGCGTTGCAGTCATTGCACCAACGATCAAGCGCAAGCGAAAGTGCAAAGACGCTTAGAAATAAGACTGCATCATGCTCTTTTATGGAGGTCGTGTTATCACATCACATTCATTCCAGCATGCTCGTCTTTATAGGATTTCTGCATGTTATGTATACACTAGTATCACTACTGTGCTCCACAACTGAATGTACTGCATGTAGTGTCATTCCTCAGTGCGCAGCTTCATGTCATCAGGCAGTTCCTGTGTTAGGTAATAGCAATAGCAGCAGAATCATACATGTGTTTAGCAGCGATAGTGTTGGCACACAGCAAAGCGCATTTTTCAAAACAACATATGCTGTATAGCGCAGTACACATCTACGCAAGTAGTACTGCAGCATACGTTATAAACACGCTGCAGTGCGCGTGACGACACATGCTGATGCGCTCGCTACTGATGCTACTGACCACAACATCACAATCATGTACTACCAACACTACTATCAGTACTAAATGTGATTAACTTCAAGTACGTACTTGGTTTTCAAGCCAGTCTCCAAACTCATCAAGTCGTTCTTGCTCTTTACTGTCATCTTCTTTAACAACATAGTTGGTGATACCATCCCAGTAGTGACAGCGCAATTTCCGTTTGCCAAACCAACGGCCTTCCATACGCTTTATACACTCTTCTGCTGCATAAGCTGTACCAAATTTCACTACCACTGGCCCTGCTGCATTGCGTGAAAAAACTGTGATTTTCTCAAGTGGCCCAAGCTTTTCACACTATTTTGTGTTAGGTGTCACAGTGATTTGCAAAGCACAGATGCGTACAATGAGAGATGCAGCAGTATTAGTGTGCTGTGATTGTAGTGTACAGTGTTCGCGAGTGCATGTGCATCATTATGCTATGGCAGAACGACTTCAGTGAGCATCAAGCGATGATACTACATACATGAAACAGAGTAAGTTCATCAATACGTACATAAAACCACTTGTGCAAGGAAGAACTTCATCGACTATCAGTCTGCCAATATACCATCGTGAGCACAGTGCCAGCACTATTCATAGACTGCACAAGCTACACACAAACTATAGACACTATAAGCAAACATCCATGAAGATATACAGTACAGTATAGAGTACAGTAACACATACCTCAGCAGCAATATCATTGTGTAGGTCTTCACCAAATGTGGGATCATCTGGGTTTTCAAAGTCAGCAGGTTCAAACATGTTCTCAATGACGACTATCTTGAGACCACCTTTAGCACTAGTGACACCACTATCATCACTCTCATTCCATGACAATGCTTGCTGGGCTGCTGCTCTTGCTACCTATACAGCATTGAACAGTAACAGTAAGCAATTGTAGTGTTGTGAGCAACAATGATAGGCGTAAGAGTTGTGGTTGATGCGGCCAGCAGTTGTGCTGTGCTATGACAACAACTTCATTATAACAACAGATAGATACTAGCGGCAAGCTCACAAACCTCTATACGTAGCACTGATGTATCAGAGTAGGTGTCACAATCTAGTAAGCACATCACCGTAACGTGCAAGCAGATTCGCATGTCGTATGCTATTACTATTACTACACAGCTTGGTGTTGAATGGACACAATTGTAAAATGCATGTACATGTGCGCACCTTAACACGAGCATCAGTAACTTTAAGCCTGCGTGCGCCATCCAGCTTATCACCTTTTTGCTCAAAAACTGCTTTGGTCACCTCCAGAAACACTGCATCACACAAAGGACAGAAACAATGCAGTATGAGCAAGTGCGGAGTGTTTTTAAGCAATCATACACACCTCCGTAGTATCCTCGTGCAGCTAAGCAAACATACACACCTCCATACGCGCTGCTCTCTACACTGTGTATAATGTGCTTATCGTATAAGACTTCTGCATTGCTGTACAAGCGTAAACCGCTGCAGTGTGCCCACAACTACCACAGCAGTGCACGATTGATGAGTATGTGCTGTACATTCACTTAATCACAGCATTGATACTTAGCGTAGTATAGTATAGCATAGACACTGACTAACCTCTAACTCTTAGTTGACTGCCATCAAGTACTTGTAGTGCTAGATCAACTGATTCTTCCTTAGCATAGCACACACTTGCATCACCTTTTGCCACTCCTGCTTCATCTCTACATCAGTGTAGACATACAGTAGACAATATACATAGTGTAGAGTATAGCACATAATAGCACATAACTGTAAGCTGCAGGCAAATGTCCTACTAAGTGCAACAGCGGTTATCACAAATGCACGTACACGATCTGATGCTGTGGTAACATATACATGCACACACTCGGACAACTAACTGACACTTATCAACAGTTGTATACTACTTGCTATTGTGCTGCGCGCCTATTCAAAGCATCAGTTTACTCACGACACATGCTAAGCTACAGCACAGTTGGCACAGTTACAGCATGGTGTATACTGAGTACAAACATTACACACCTATACAGTTTAAGCCTAGGTGCCTGTGATACAGGGTCAGTAGCAATAACACCAGCTTTACTCATATGATCACGTAACTCATCATCTGTACAATCAGATGGTATACCCTTTATATACACCCATTTACCACTACCCTGTTTGAGTTGTGTTAGAGTTTGTGACACATTGCAATGTTAGCAGAGTAATAAGATAGTGAGGTTAAACAGAGATAAGTATGCCCATTTACATGCACGCTGCAGTGCTGTTGATTGACGTTCAGTCCAAGTACAATGTTGAGCACCTATGCTGCTACTGCTACAGCAGTGTGCGCTAAGTGCTAGTGTATGCAACATACTATACGCAAGCAGGCATATGTACTGATCTATAACGCTGGCACAGCAGCACACATGACTGTGCAGTGCAGTAACACAAGATATGCATTGTATCCAACGTATGATAACAAACAAACGTGTACCTGTGCACTCCAAGCTGCCTTCTTTTTCTTTTTTCTGTCTTTTTTTGGCTTATTGTTATTGTTGCCATTGTTTACACTAGTATCAGCATCTGTGTCACCAGCTTTGCGTTTAGCACCAGCAGCAGTTGATGATGATGTTGCATCAAGATCAACATCCTGTTGATGTAGTCGATGAGTCACAATGCAAGTATTAGCAAACAACAGTGTGGACTGTTTCGCTAACACACATGCTCACTGCATTCTATGAAAACACTCAAAGAATGCACAGTGCTATCAACATATACAGTACATTGCAGCACTTTGCACTACGCCTCAATGCAAGAACTGCACAATGCCTTCACTACTACTTGGCATGCAATATGTACATGCATTTGCAGTGTCTACATGCATTCACAGTGTGTACATGCATAAAAAGTTAGGGGGTATATACCTCATCTTCATCAGCATCCATATCATCATGATCACTACTAGCAGTAGCAGCAGTAGCAGTAGCATCACTACTACCATCCATTGTTCCTGCTGCTGCTGCGTCTTTTCTTGCACGTTTAGCTTGTGATCGCGCTTTCGCTCGCACTGCTTTTTCTGCATCACGTTTTTTCTGTTCTGCTTCCTGCTTTTTCTTTTGCTTCTGTTTCCAGAACGGTTCTGCGGACTGTTCCTCAGACTGGTCTTCTCCTTCAGACCCTTCATCGTCAGAACCTGTGCATACAAGCAAGAGTTGTTGGTGTGTACACGTGTATATTTTGATTAAAATACTACAATGAGGATGAGCAGTAGCTCATGAACAACACATGCAGGTGTTGTTGTTGCGTGATGCGTTACAGTACAGGCATGAAGTTCTAAGTGCAATGAGATGATATCACAGTGTAATGTACAGCCTAAACATATACATTCGCAGGAGGTCGAATGCTGGTTTCACAGACAGACACTACACAAAGCTGAACACTTAGCATCGGATACAGTTACAAAGAAAGTACTGTTACACAGATGACCGTTACAGTTACCTGCTTCGATCCAATCATCAGTAGCATCATCCCATATGTACTTTACACCATCATCTGATGTAAATCTCTTTTTACCCTTCAATATTGCACATGCAAAGCCATGCCAAAATATCAGATCACGTGGTGTAAGCAATGTACACATGAGTAATGCAGATTAGATTTGACGCGTAATGCAGAAGAGCTTCAAAGGAAGCATCATGTAGCAGTTCTAATCTGAATCCATACACACGTGTCATACAGTTTGCTATGCTCTTTAAACTTGCTAGAGATTTCTACAACAAGTACTTCAGTAGCACATACTTGCAAAAGCTATCAGAAAGCAGATAAACTCTACTGATGCCAGCTACGATTACTGATGTATTTGCTAAAAAAGCTAAAGTTTTATCGTTATACAGGGTATTTTGCAATGAAGTTCACCTCTTCTTTCCTCTTTTTTGATGCAAGTGCTGCAGCAGATTCAGCATCTAGTACAGGCTGTGCACTAGCATCACTGCTGCCAGCAAACATCATCTCGCTTATGTCATACTGTCCTGCTACTGCTACTGCTGCTGCTGTGCTGCTATTACTGTCATCACCATCGTCCATCGCTTGTGATGCTTGCAATAGTTGTTTCAGGCCATTGATTTCAGACATGTTCAACCACTTATCACCCATGCCTGGACACCACACTAGTGTCATACCATCCACTTCACCTATATATGTGTATACGAAGTGCACAATGCGATGAGATTGCTTATCATACTTGCTTGCACACTTGTGTACGCCAACATGTTTCATCCGACGCGCAAGCATGCAAGATGAACGAGTCAAAGACGACAATTGGCAGGCAGTCCGTGCTGCATGTAACTGCAGGAAACAATGTAAGGATAATTTGAGTTGTAATACAATAAGTTATACCTGCTTCAAAGGATGCTATAAGTGTCTTAGCATCAACAGGCCCTTGTGTAGCGCCATGCTGATCTAGATATGACCATTGAGCTCTTGCTGCTATTCCTGCCTGCATGCATGCAAACATAGAGCACTTTCAGTTGTGTGTTTGCAGCTGTGACAAGCGCGCTTCTCGAACACAACGTAAACACATGAAATATTATCAATTACCTCTGCTGCATCACGAAATGGCGGCAGACTGGCTATTGGCTGCCACTCTCCCTGACCTTCTGTCCAGGCTAGCGCAGTAGGATCTAGAGTGCCTTTGCTTATGAGATCTATCATGGCTGCCTGCGAGAGAGGTCCGAGCCTTTCGCTAGATAAGCCAAGATAGAACCAGGCCGCAGCTGCTGGCTGAGCGATTGGTGCGGTGTGCACTGTTGATGCCATAGCTAGCTGTACGATGCACTGCGTATCACGTGAACGTCGCAAAAGAAAGGACCAGTGGCTTGTCACCTGCATGACCCAACGGCTTTTTTCCCTGGGGAGGTGTGCCACTGGGAAGGTGTGGCAACAGCACTGGCAGGTCAACAAGCAGCTTACAGTACGTGTAAGGTTCACGACAGTACACTTTTCGAGCAGCTTGCATCAGACTCTAGGTGGTTGATTAGAAGTTGTGCTTCGCCTTCAACTGAAGGGATGTCTATTTGCGCGTGTTGTGCTGCTGCTGCTGTTAACCCGACGCGGTCTCTGCTCTGTACTGTCACATGCCACTAGCGCTGTGCCTGCTAGCTCATCGTCTAGCATCATCATAACACTATTAAGGCCAAGACCACCACTAGTAGTGTCATTTGATCTACTTGCTGCAGCTGCAGTATGTACACGTTTGCGATGCTGCTGTTGTTGATCTGTATTGTGAGTAGGACTCTGATGCACTGTCACAGTAGTACTGACAACTGCTGCTGCTTTGTGCTTTTGTTTGCTGCGCTTTACTGCAAGCAGTATACCTATCAGTAACAAAACTGTACTGATCAACAGCACAATGGCTGTTATGTCACTTGTAGTACACTGATATGTTGACTGCATGCCTGAACTGCAGATCTCTAGTTGATGCACATGTTGTACTATGCTGCATATACTCGCTATACTAGCTACGGCACACTGCTGCACACCACTGTGTGTTCTGATACTGTTTGCAACTGCTGTCGTAATGCTACGTAGTCGTTGCTGTACTGCTCTTAGAAGACTTGTAGCTGCTGTATGCACATTTGACTTGGCATGCTTGAACTGCGTTGCTACGCAGCTTTGTACACTTGCTACGTGGCTAGTTGCTGCTGCGCATGCACGTGTCCATAAGCTGTACACAATGTGCTTCACACTATTACAGTTCGCTGCATTACTGTGCAGCACTGCTTGCCTCATCGCTGTCACATTGAAGTCAAAGCTTAGACTGTGATCCCATTTACACATATCGTCATTACTATTATCAACAGCAGTATCCTGTGTACCGGCAGTTTCATCACTACTGCTGCTGATGTTGTCAGGCGGTTGTTTCTGATTACCTGCTGCAGCTAGTTGACCATGCACACCATCATGTACAGCGTCATCAGCTCCATCAGCCACTGCAGCAACATCAGTGCTAGTACTGCTAGGATCATCTGCATCACAAGGAGACAGATCACCACTGCGAACATCATATCTGCTGCTGCTGGTTGAACTACGTGAACTGGGCCTGGCAGCAAGTTCTGGCACAAGTATAGTAATCTCTGTATAGTCTGCACCGCTGTCTGCATCGGTGCTGCTTAGTGGTATTACATGATGCTTCGAAGGCACACTGCCTTTCAATGAGTATGCTGATATTACAA
>AXNI01020353.1:0-12882 GCA_000498555.1 Heterococcus sp. DN1 | reverse complement strand
GAGGGCGCAGAGCCAACGGCAATGCTAACGGCCGAGGCGCTGGAACCACTGCTAACAGCAACAGCAGTGGCCAAATGCATCGCCGCGATGGCAGTGGCTACTGATGTGCTGGCAGTTAGTGCTGCAGCACTGTGTGCACAACTGCGTGTGCACTTTGCAGCAGCGCGAGCTGTGCTGCAGCAGTCGCTGCTCGAGCGGCAGCAGAAGTCGCAACAGCAGTAGCAGCATCATTAGCAGTGGCTGGCGTGTTAGTGTTAGGGCGCCGTGCAGGTTGCGCAATGGGCGAGAGGGGGATAAGGTGTGCTGACGATGTTAGCGGCAGCGTGACAATGCTTGCAGCTGTAGTGTGAGCAGCAGCAGTGTGAGCAGCAGTTGCAGCTAGCAGCAGCACCGCAGCGCGCTGTGCCTACAGTGAGCACTGCTGCTGCACGCTTGCACTGCTTGGCATCCATGCAAGCACTACAGCTGCTGCACGTTGTTGTGCTACCAGTAGTATAGCATCTGAAATGGGAAGAGAGCGAAGGAGGGGAGTGTGTGTGTGTACATAATCATTTTTAGCTCTATCGCTATCAGTAGCACTACTGCTGCTGCAATGGTGTCAGTAGTAGCTACTACCGCTGTCTGTAAGGTACGTATGCATGTTACCCTATTCGCTTCACTATTTGAGCACGCTATGTGTAGTAATAGCCTTGCTTATGATACATACTAGCGTGTTGCACTATGCTGTATTGCTAGTTATTTGCATGTGTGTAGGTAGCGTGCATTGCTTGCTTGCTGCGCAGCATATAGTACTGCACTGTGCACAGCCCTGTTGTGTTTGGCTCTTTGTGCATGCTATGACTACTGCACATTGCACAGGAGAGCTACGCTGCTAAGAGCTAGATAGCGAAGGCGCGACACCAGCTACTGCCTACCATGCGCAGCAATCCACTTGCTGTGACGCTCCAGCAGCTTGCACTGGTATACTGCAGTATGCATGCTAGCAGCTGCATGCTATTGAAAGACATACTAAGAGTATCAAGCACTATGTGCTGATCATCGTCTATCGAAGCAGTGCAACAGCAGAGCAGCAACTGCACTCTGTGCAACTTGACTGTTGAGCCATGTCAGCAAGCAGCAGCAGTAGTAGTAGCAGTAGCAGTAGCAGCAGTGGTGGGGGCAATGGTGAGCGCAGACAACGGGAGCTACATCAAAGAGGTATGGCTGCTGTGATGCAGCAGGGCACTTGGCATCAAGCCGCGCCCCGAACGACAACAATCTGTGCAGTAGCGTTTTCTAGCTACACGCACATGATGTCATAGAATGCCATAACTTATAACATCAACAGCACATATTCATCAATATCTCTGTAATGTGATTGCAACTTGCTTGCGTTACTGCTCAATTGCTATGACACACATCGCAAGCACACGCACAACAGCAGCGTCAACGTGCAAGCGTGCAGCCTTGCGCTGCAAAATAGATGTGCAGTAAGTGAATGTTTCGAAACGAAGTCATATTTATAATGCTCGTGATGAGCTGTGAGTTGTTTTTGAACACACGTATTCTCCGTAGCTGCTTGCTGCCAGAATCGTATACACATAGAAAGAACGAGAGCCTGCCACGCTGCTGCTGCACGGCTTTGTTACTACTACTGCTGCCGCTGCTGCTGCTGTTGTGTTGCTGTCGGAAGCACTGCCGCTAGCAATAGCCTCAGTAACATGCCACAGTAATCTAGCTGTAGCGGCAGCAGCATCCCCACACAGTACTTCACTTCACAGCAGCGTTGTTAGCAGCAGCCACAGCGCTGTAGTGGCTGCAGCAGCTGTGCAGCAGTAGCCACAGCGCTCGACACTGCCACCTTGCCACCGCACCCACTGCTACTGCTGCTGCTGCTGTCGCTGTACCGCTACTGCTACTGCTGCAAGTGCTGCTACTGCTTGTGTAACACTCTCAACTGTCCTGGTCCTTGTCACCATCGTACAGCTCAGTAGCAGGCTCTCTCCGCTCTGCGCCACTACTGGTGAGACTGGCCGTTGGACGTACATCAGGGTCGTAGTGCTCGTCCGCGTCTAGCTCGGGGCCTAGTACAAAGTCTGGCGGCACCTCCTGCATTGGTACACTTGGTGCGCCCTGCAGCTGCTGCAGGTGCTGCAGTGCCTGTTGTGTTTGAGTTGTGAGTACGTGTGTGTTGTATGTGTATAATGTTGGTCAGTGCATGTGTAATTGCAGTAGTCAGGGGTGCGCGCTGTGTGTGCCATCTCATAGCTGCTGCTGCTGTGTAACTCAGCTCACGTATTGCTACAACAGTTTGCTCACTCACTGTGATGTTGAAGCTTGTGCAGCGAGTACAAGCAACACTAACTACTATTCACTTCACAGCATAAACTGCAATACTTACCCAGCAAGATACTGCATGAAAACAGTGTAAGAAGTACTCAGTATAGTGCTACACACCTCAATTTTGGCCTCTTCAAGCCTCTCCTTAGTGTTCTGGTTCTCCATAGTGCTCGGTGTAAGGTGCAGCCTGTAGTCTGGACCATAGAAGTCAAAGTAGTCATTGTAGGGGATCTCATCTGATATAGGCGTGTCTAACAGCACTGCTGTTTCATACGCCCAGCAGCGTGCTACATTTCTTATAGTATAGCCACCTCCACCTAGTACTAGTGTTGGCAGCCCAAAGCTCTTGACATACTTCACACACTCTGCGTGTCCCTGGAAGTGCAGTGAGTAGCACATCAGTTGCAGCAATGTATGTAGGCAGCAGCAGCAGAAGCATCAGGCTAGCTGAAATAAAGCGTATATGTGTGCATGTACATTCATGATTCAGCGCCAGTAGAGCCCCTAACAGCAGTAGCCACAGCAGCAGTAACACCAGCACTGCTGTGACAAGACTTGATAGACACTCAGACATGCACTCAAATGCATCGTAGCACTTGCGTACTAGTTGTAGTGTATATGCACGTACCCTGACTGTCAGGTTGAAGCAGCCAAGCCTATCAGCAGTAAGGGAGTCAGCGCCGCACTGTAATACAATAGCTGTTGGCACATAGACTTCCATGACTTTGGCCATCACAGGCTTGAACACCTTATCATAGCTGTATAGGGGTGCAGGTACAGCAATACATAGTTGTAATCGCAATAGCAGTAGATGTGTGTTAGCATGTGGAGCCACTGGCTCTGATGTTGTGCTTGTACACACAGCAAGCTTCAGGCATTGTCGCAGTGCGCCTATGCACAGCAATACACCAGCGCTGACTACTAAAGTGGTGTACTGCCATCACTCAATCACACTGTGTATTGCCTGTGCTTTGCAAAGTGTAGTATAGTGTGTATACCTTCTATCATCCATGCCCTCTTGCAGCGGGAAGTTGACGCTGTAATACTTGCCAGACTGTATGAGTAACAACAAAATGATTTACAGTGATGCAAACATACTTTAAGTATCAAACATGGTGCACATGTGTGCATGTGCATGCATAGAGCTATCACAAATTGTCTGTACTGCACATGAGATAGGGTGTACCCAGTATAACTTTGCAACACTATCAGCGTGCTACGTTAAGTGCACGTCAGCTAACAAGTGCTACACCACAAGCATGTAAAGAACAGTGCATAGGTGCATGCACTGTAGAGCATGCGCCAGCTACAACATACTGTGCTGTGTGCATGATGCAGATGCTGCATTAGTGTGTAGTCTGCTATCACACTTATTAAACATAAGCAACAGTATACACTATATACTATAGCATTATACCTTTGCACCAATGTCTTTAGCATCACCAGTGCCAGGAAAGAAGTCACCATACTTGTGAAAGCTCAGTGTCATCACCTGTTGTTACAGTAGCAACAGCAGCAGCAGTAGTAACAGCAGCAGTAACAGTGCTGGTCAGTATTGCAGTATTGCACTAGTAGCAGCTCAGTGCAGTGTGTGATATGCTACAATATTGACTATCATACGTAAACAGCACTGCTTATCTGGTTGCTATATTTTGACGAAAGTTACTGTTGCTTTGTAGATAGGGATGTGGCTGTGGTTTGTCATTGCTATACAGCAACTGATCAACTGATCTCAGCAGCAGCTGCAGATGCTACATCATTCGCTGCAACCAGCAGCAATTGGTAAAAGCTATGGTATAGCATGACGTATATCACAAGCTATAGAGCGCACTGCCAATTACATTGCAGCACAAAGCGCTACATATGACAGCATTCGCTTCAGCTAAAATTGACCGTGTCGTGTAGGCTGTGTACAGATGTACAGCCAGCAAACCGCTCGCAGAGACTAGCACTTGTAATACATGAGGGTGTATGTATAATCTATAGTGTTGTTTTGCTTACCCTATCAGTGCAGTAGAAAGCTTCCTCCACGCCATCGCCATGACTGCATCATGTATAATGAAGTGATCAGACACACAAGAGAGTATACAGCAGTGTTGTGTGTAAGTGCAAGTCGGATGTTAACAGCGCAGTTGTGACATGGTGATCGACTACATGAATGAAAAGCAATCTAAACTACGCTGATTGTGATCACAAACAGTTCGCTCTAGCTGCACTATTCTTAACTCGTGTGCTATGGCCTAATGTGAGATGAGTTGTTGTCTGATGAGTACTCACTGTATGTCAATGTCAATGTACAGCACTCTAGGGTGGTACTTCAGCAGTTCCAGTATTGCCAGCACAATGTCATTAACATAGCAGAAACCTGGCATTAAGAGATCAACAACACACAAGCATTCCACTATTTAGCATGTATAGCTGTGGCACTGCATTGCATCGATTGCTGGAGCGCTCTGAAACAGCACAGCTACTACGCCAACATGCAAGCTTCAGCGAGTCATGCACACAGCTATATAAATCGCTAATAGCTATAATACTATGCAGGCATGCATCTGACATGTATCTGTGCATATGCTGCAACCTGTGTATGTACAACATGAGCATAGCATAGCACACTAGTATACTAGCATAGCACTTACCGCTAGCTTCAGCCTTCTTAGCATGGTGTAGGCCTCCACTCCAGTTGATAGCAATGTCTGTCTGATTGTGGTTCAGCTTGACAGCGCTGTCAATGCTGCCACCAGTATAGCTAGCACAGAACTTGAACATGTCCTCAAACACTGGGCAGTCAGTGTACTCCCCTACATTGAACCGCGTCAGTTGGGTCTGTTGTGCAGAGCATCATAGATATGTATTACAATATAGTATTAGCACTATTCTGCACAGCAATGTAGTTCACTACAATATGCTCACAAGCTCAACAACTTGAAGTAACAGGAGCTGATCTATTTGTACTTGTACCCATGTAAACATCAACTTGCTTGCAAAATGGTGATACGCTGTACTACCAGGTACATGCTATCGTAACACTCACAAAACCTTCATGTTTACAGGTGCACTTTGAGCACGTAGGAGTATAATTACGAGTATTGCTAACCGCTACTGTGCGCACCAACACTAAAGCTAGTACTTGCAGTGCTCACACAAACTTCTTGTAACGTGAAACAACGGTGTGCAGTGCGCTTTGTACCTGGAAGTTGCGTACATTGTCTGGTGTGACATGCTCCAGAAACTCAACATAGTCCTCACTGTGAAAGTTGCTCAACTCCTACAAAACACACAAGCATTACAACATGTACAAGCAACATGGCTGTCAGTACACATGCACTGCAAATGCTGGCCGCTGTATGCTTGTCCCTGGCAAAAAAACTGGATGAATGCTTTGACTTGGTATCGCAATTTGGGCAATACGTGACCAAAAACACCACCCTATAGCCTGCATGCTGCTGTGGTACATGCAGAACTAGTCTTGCCGACATCAGTAACACTGTTTGTCTATGCGATAGCAAGCATCCAGTTCGTATAATACCAAGCAACACTAAGCTTGGAGCTCCATATGTAAGCAATAAGCGCAGAGCAAAAACTGGCAAAATGGCACTTTTGAGCAAGTTCTAGCGTAGGCAAAACAGCACGCAAGTCACCTTAGCAGTGGCCAGTCGTGGCCTGAACACCTCCATCTTGCGGTACAGGTTGTATGACAGTATCAGGTGGTGTGTCAGCTTTAGCCTGTGTGGCTTCATAGGGTGCCCAGGTCCATAGTAGTAATGCCCTATATCACCTGTTGTAGCGCAACGACGTTATAGGAGGTTGCATGTTCGAGACAGGATGACTTATAAACATGTAAGGAGGCTCTCTGCAGTCAGCGGGAGCTTCTGGCACTTCTCATAAGCGAGATTAGTAGGGATTACAGATAAGCCTGCAAATCAGCCAAATTAGCTGTTTTCGAGACCAGCGTGCCCTGTAATTAAGTGAAAGCCTGTGGTAATCCTTATGAAGTCTATGCTCAGGCTGCACGCATTGCTTCGAGCTTGAGATGCTCTCAACATATGATCAAGCACACACATTGCATCGAGCCTGAGGGCAACTTTGTTCATGTTATTAGCTGCAAGTCGCACCTTGGTAGAAGTACGAAACACGCTGCTTAGTGCCAGTAGGTGTATTGGTGCTAGTCGCATGGCTCAACGCTCCCATGATAGCTGCAAGCTATGTGTGTAATGGGAATGAGGAAAAAGAGTGGATATCTCGACCCTTAACGGTTCGCAAACTTCAACTAGTTACACATTGCTGATGCCTTATTTAAAAGCACTGCACAACGAAGCGCATTTGCAGCAACAGCAGCAATACAACACATGCACACAACATGGCACAATCACAATCATGCATGCAAGCGACCACAGCAGAAGCACAAGCTTTAGAGCATCATTTGCTTGCTATAGTAAGGTTGCAGTGGGCTTAATTTGTGTCAACTGCATGCTCGCTTGGTGCGCGTGCTTGTGCTGTGCAGTTGGTTGTGTCCTACTCACAGCAGATCCTCTTCAAGTGTCCATCTATAGCCTATAGAAACCTCGTCTGTGTGATAATGCCCGCTCAGAGATTCCTGCGTTGCTCTAAGTTGTTGTTGTTACAATACTGGTACTAGTGAGTAATAAAACGCGCACGAGCGCTTCCCGCGCCAAAACCCTCTCTAAACACATGCTCAACAGTACTACGCCGCAGCCAGTACCCTGCTGCAACTCGCTGTGCAAGCACAGTAGCGGCTCTGCAGAAACACGTGTGCTGCTATTACTGTTGCTATTGCTGTAGCACAGTGCACGTCACTGCATAGCAGCACTGCTGGCTGCTCTGCAACTGGCAGCGCTCTACGTGTTCGGTCGCATGCGGGCGAACTGTGACGACATGTCGCGCTCCGGGCTGTGAGCAGTAGTAAGACAGCCGTGTTTGTTGGTGGTGCAAAGCACAAGCAGTGTGTGAGTATACAGCCTATACGTCAAGACTGCCAATATTGGGCATAAAAGCTAGGATGTTAACTGTCAAGGCTAGCTGTAGCCTACTCAACTCAGTGCAGCATGCATACGCGCACCACTGAAGCTGTATTGACTGAGTAGCACCTCAGCACGTTAGAAGCAGCTGTGCTGTGTTGCGCACGAGTGTAGCATTCACTTTTGCATAGCTATTAGCATGTAACATGCAGTAGTGTTGTTGTTAACAAGCATACCTGATGGCTGTAGGCGCATACTTGGACTGACTAGCATAGAAGGCTAGATTGCAGGCCCTCGCATCCAGCAAGCAGCTGACACATATCTCTGCTACATCAGCTCTTGCTATAGTACCTACATCTTCCTGGTCTTGTTGGATCTTGATAGCCTGCAGTGAAAAAGTATATACCAGTCAGTGTGTACATTGCACTGTTTGTGTAAGCAACGTGCAGTGTTGTAGCTTGTAGGCAGCCACAGATAGCAATAGCATGTGCAGCAACAGATAGCCGTAGCAGTAGCAGCAGCCAACATGACCACAGCTAACTTGCATGCAGCATACAGTGCAGCAATTATAGGGTTGTACTGCAAGCTGATAGTGTTGAGTTGCACGTTGAAAATAGCGAAGTTGAAGTTCTAGTGATTGAAGTTACCTGTACACCACCGGGTGCATTATTGTAACCGCCAACTCTTACGATAGTGTACGTCAACCCACTGTAAGTGCATCAGCACATTGGCAAGCACACATGCAAGCAGCAGGCAACACGTCAGTTAGTACGATGCACACAGCAAGCTCGAGTAGGTGCCTTCACTGTGCTGAAGTGATTGTGCTTGCACAATGCAGAGTCACAGTTGCTGGCACAGCACAGCAGCAAACAGGGACTGTCTGAGCAGGCGCTGCCTCACGCATAGCGCCAGTATCAATGGTGCTGCTATTCACTGCATACTAGCCAGTGTGGTGTGAACGCAATCACTAGCGTGTACATTATAGTATCGTGTTGGCAGTACCTCTTTCTGAGTGCATTCTCTCCTTTTGCGCTCCAGTATGCCTTCTTGTCAACTTGCTCTAGCTTGGCTAGCACAGCATCATCATACTCATTCACGCCTCTGTTGAGAGCAAACACAGTGTAGTATTGCAGTAGTACGAGCAACAGTCTCATTAGCACAGTCGCACCGGAGCGCAGTCAAGACTAAGTCTATCATCCAGTGTGTAAGTGACAATGACAACATCGCCAATCATTACATACCATGCTATGCAAAGCGAACACCATGTGCTGCTGATACTGAGCGGTTTCTGTGCTGTCGCATCAGAGATATACTAGCAGATCCAAGAATGATAGAGTATATAGGGTCGTTAACACACCTCATTTCAAAGGGAGGCACGCCAGCGCTACTAACATAGATAAACTCAGGCTCAAGCTGTGTGCGATACACCTGCAGCAATGGGAATGCATGCGCAGGAACAACAGCAGCAATAGCAGAAGCAGTGATAGCAAGAGTTAGAAACCAGTAAACTAAGGCACAGACAAACTTGCAGCTACAACTGTGATCTACATGAATGCACTGCTAAACTGTACATTCGCAATAAGCCCATGTTCAAGACGCTTGAGATCCACGGTGCGTCTGCGGCATGCTTGTAGTGAGTGTACGCGGATGCAGCTGCAAGCCAAATACCTAAATGCGCAGTGTGCAAAGGTGTTGTATAAGTGTAGTATATGACGATATAAACATGGTTGCATACCTTCATGTAATCAATAGATAGTATAAAGTTGGCCTCATCTGCAGGAGCACGCCTGTACCCAACGGCTATCTGCTTAACATCTCGTCTGTCTAATCGAACCTGTAGTTTCCAAGCAAGAAGTACGTACACAGCGTAGGAATGATTACTTTGCGCAGAATCAAAGCGACAGCTGCAGCTATAGCAGTAGTGCATAAAGGCATAACTCGAGTCGAGCAGGTTGCTGTACTAGATGCTTGCAGTGCTGTTAGGTCATGGTAACGCAACATAAACTGCATGGCTGTCACTGTCGTGGCTATAGTTATGTAAAGGTTCTTATGTTATACCTGCTGAGACCCTCCCTCAATGTTAATGCCATCCAAGTGCGCTTCGAATGTACTGAATGGTAGCCTGTGTGTTTGCCACTTGTTTGGCTTAGTCTGCAATCATGAAGAGCAACAACAGCAGTTGCAGCATCACAGCGTACACAACAACATCTGCATGTCAGAATTGACTACAAGCATAGCCACGGCAAGGCCGAGGTTGACAGTTGCGCGTAGAACTCTCAACTACATTCCATCAAGCTTTATGCCTACCAGCACGCTGACAGTGAGCACACCATGCAAGCGGCAGCAGATGCGTGCAGAGCTGCAACAACAGCACTGCTTGACTGCGTGTAAGTATGCCAAAGCGCACCACCAGTACGACCACTCGCAGCACATGAGCTGTGTAACGTTGTACGTAAAGGATCTAAAGCTTTGACCGTTACCTGCACGACAGTTTCAAACTGCACACCAGCTGCTTCATACAGCTTAGTCCTTAGGATTATACGGTACTGCTTACCATCACCTAGCAGCCTCACCTGATGAAAAAGACACACACATGTAAATCAAAGAGTCTTGGGAACGTCAGCATCCGATACGTATATGTATCAAACTACATGTATATATCAATATATATAGCTGCTAAGCGTCACTAAATGCAAGTGCTACTCATACGCAAGTGGTTCTGGCTTGTGCGACACGTTTGCTGATATTTCCACTGCTGGGAGTAACTACTAGCAGCGACACTGACAGTGGTATGATGTTGGCAACAAACAGTGGTAGTGTCGATATGCATGACTGGAACGTACCACAAGGCCGCTGAATGCTCCCAGATTCAAGTCAAGCTTAGGCGACTCCACCTGGTAGATGTGATCATGTCATTGTGATATCAGTACACTTGTAAATAGTTCCTTAGTGATGGGCATACATGCACCTGATATCATAGCAACACATGCTCTGGTGCGCCTTGCTGCCTACAGCCTAAGCCCTACTTGCACTACACTATAGACCATTAGCAATTCAGCTGCAGCTTGTGATGCGCAATACAGTACAAAACACAAGAGCAGTGTTTGTAGCAGTATTGTATGAGGGGTATATACCGTAAGATCACCAAATTCTTGTACTCCCATACCCCCTAGAGTACCGTGCTCATACTTGTTAGCTCCCCATTTGACCTTTGGAATCTGCAGTGTTCGTTTGGGTACATATAGCAGCACAGACAGTAAAAAGTGCACAGCTGCAGATGTCAGTTCTATTACTATTACTGCACGCATAAAGACTAGTGACGCGCCTACCCTAGGTAGCTATAGTGAGCAGTGCGTATTACTGCCGCTGCTGCTGCCATAGAGCTGAAGCGACGCAGCAGCTCGCATAGCATTGACATTACAGTACAGCTGGTGTCGCATTAGCTACAAGTAGCAACAAGTAGCACACGCAGACCTATACATAAACACGTCAACTGAAGCGTCTTTGCTGTATGCGCTCATGCTATCTTCAAGTACGTAGTTGCGTGCATGCTGTACAGCAGTACATGCGCTGCTGCAGAATTCGACGCGCTGCAGGACGTGCCAACACAGCATCCTGCCGAAGTAACTTCCATACGTGTACTAGTATATACTATATAATCACAGTATATATGCACATATTACTATGTTCACTATATATTAACTAGGCTTACCTCTCTACTAAGTTGCCACACATCTCTGTCTAGAGGCCTACTGAACTTAAACAGCGCTCTTTTAGTACTGTAAGCAGTGCCGTAGTCAGCTACACGCGCATCCTGGAACGCGCTGATCAAGTTCTGTAGCGTATAGTATGCACATGTATGCACAATGGCAGTAGTGGTCAGCACATCTGCTACTATAGTGTACACGAGCGTTCGTACTGTGTAGCTGTAGCTGCAGGCTCTACTGAGTGACTCGGCATCAATACGGACAAGGAGCGATGCTACAGGCTTGCCGCTCTAAGCAGAGCATAGCTCACTAGAAACGCTCATCAGCATATAGGCACTACAGTGCTCACTGCAACACAAGTGACTCAAGATAGCGTACGTGCTACGCAGCATGGTGTGGCAAACCCGGCACTGTGAATGCTACTGCTACTATGCTTGTATTATTGAGCACTGTTACCTTAAAGCCAGTATATTCAACATCCTCCGCACTGTCCTCTCTGCTCTGTGCTAAGAACATGACCTGGATATTGCATGCATATAAACAAACCAATAACATGACTGGCTGATCAGCATTGTACCACATGGTACTGCAAATGCGTTTGCACACGGTCACGCATTCTATAGCTATGAAGGCTGTTTCGCAAATCAATCTCTCTTATGTTACTGCAGGGCCGTGCACAGTGTAGCATGCAACCGCTGCTTGCTGTACACAACTGTCGCACGCTGATCAGTCGCTCTGAGCTGACACTTACAGCACATTGCATTGCCAAGCATTCGCTGTCTGAAGTCGCACAATACTGTTGATTAGTCAATCAATCGTATATCACTACTCGCTAATAAGATAAGCAATGCTACTATACCTTGTCAACGCCACTGACAGCGTCTACTATACTGGACATTGTGCTCAGGTCACCCTGTGTGTACGTCACACCAGTGCCCAGCAAGTCCAGCGTAGATGAGTACAAGTTACGTACTAGCACACGCACTCTAAAGCCCCTCAACAGCAATTTCCTCACAACAACACGCCCTGTCTCTCCTGTAGCGCCTACTACTAGCACTTCTGGTACTTCATCAGCAGAGTCAAACTGACTGTACATGCGCTTCTCGTACGAGGCTGCATCTGCATTGCTGAACCGGCTCTGTGTACACATGCAGTTGCATAAGCAAGCAGTGGGCAGACGTGCCAAGTAAGAAGCAGTATAAGGATAGTGCGCAGCACAAGCTCAGTGAGCGCATGATTGCACTGCAATGCATTATGCATTGATTGCCTAATCGAAGAGACGCATGTCAGCAAGGTCAACAGCGAGCAGCGTTAGTACATACTCAGTACACGAAACATGAACATCAGAAGGAAACACTGCTTCATCATGACTGCTGTGCAATTGCTGCAACAGGACAGCAAAGCTGCAACAGTGCCTAGAATACACTATTGCACCATTTCAACTGCTACCTTCGAGCTCTTAGATCCCGTGAACTGATCTAATGCATCGTCGATCGTCTCGCGCAGGTTTCTGCCAGCTTTGAACGTGTCCATAAAGGGATTCGGTATGCTGAAGCCTTTGTCGTCCTCGCCATTCTTGTTCTCGTTGTCACCTGCTGCCATCTTGAGAGGAGCAGCATTCGATTGACGTACGAGAGCGTTTCGACTTTGCAAGGCTGCTCTCACAGGTGCATTGCATGACTGAAAGCATAGGCAGGGGCAGGCTGCTGCTGCGATTGCCAGTGCTGATAGACAGCGACGCATCCCAAAGCAAGAGCGCTACGAGCACGCGGAGTCAGCGCAAGGTCGATCGACAGTTGGGCG
Source organism: Heterococcus sp. DN1 (assembly GCA_000498555.1). NCBI lineage: Eukaryota > Xanthophyceae > Tribonematales > Heteropediaceae > Heterococcus > Heterococcus sp. DN1. The sequence goes on along the minus strand of AXNI01020353.1, from coordinate 74 downwards.
ATTTTGAAAATCTGCTCGTTTTCCATTCTTCAAACGAGCATCGATCTCTGCAGACACACAGCGTGTGAAGCCAG
>AXNI01020352.1:0-12883 GCA_000498555.1 Heterococcus sp. DN1 | reverse complement strand
GAGGGCGCAGAGCCAACGGCAATGCTAACGGCCGAGGCGCTGGAACCACTGCTAACAGCAACAGCAGTGGCCAAATGCATCGCCGCGATGGCAGTGGCTACTGATGTGCTGGCAGTTAGTGCTGCAGCACTGTGTGCACAACTGCGTGTGCACTTTGCAGCAGCGCGAGCTGTGCTGCAGCAGTCGCTGCTCGAGCGGCAGCAGAAGTCGCAACAGCAGTAGCAGCATCATTAGCAGTGGCTGGCGTGTTAGTGTTAGGGCGCCGTGCAGGTTGCGCAATGGGCGAGAGGGGGATAAGGTGTGCTGACGATGTTAGCGGCAGCGTGACAATGCTTGCAGCTGTAGTGTGAGCAGCAGCAGTGTGAGCAGCAGTTGCAGCTAGCAGCAGCACCGCAGCGCGCTGTGCCTACAGTGAGCACTGCTGCTGCACGCTTGCACTGCTTGGCATCCATGCAAGCACTACAGCTGCTGCACGTTGTTGTGCTACCAGTAGTATAGCATCTGAAATGGGAAGAGAGCGAAGGAGGGGAGTGTGTGTGTGTACATAATCATTTTTAGCTCTATCGCTATCAGTAGCACTACTGCTGCTGCAATGGTGTCAGTAGTAGCTACTACCGCTGTCTGTAAGGTACGTATGCATGTTACCCTATTCGCTTCACTATTTGAGCACGCTATGTGTAGTAATAGCCTTGCTTATGATACATACTAGCGTGTTGCACTATGCTGTATTGCTAGTTATTTGCATGTGTGTAGGTAGCGTGCATTGCTTGCTTGCTGCGCAGCATATAGTACTGCACTGTGCACAGCCCTGTTGTGTTTGGCTCTTTGTGCATGCTATGACTACTGCACATTGCACAGGAGAGCTACGCTGCTAAGAGCTAGATAGCGAAGGCGCGACACCAGCTACTGCCTACCATGCGCAGCAATCCACTTGCTGTGACGCTCCAGCAGCTTGCACTGGTATACTGCAGTATGCATGCTAGCAGCTGCATGCTATTGAAAGACATACTAAGAGTATCAAGCACTATGTGCTGATCATCGTCTATCGAAGCAGTGCAACAGCAGAGCAGCAACTGCACTCTGTGCAACTTGACTGTTGAGCCATGTCAGCAAGCAGCAGCAGTAGTAGTAGCAGTAGCAGTAGCAGCAGTGGTGGGGGCAATGGTGAGCGCAGACAACGGGAGCTACATCAAAGAGGTATGGCTGCTGTGATGCAGCAGGGCACTTGGCATCAAGCCGCGCCCCGAACGACAACAATCTGTGCAGTAGCGTTTTCTAGCTACACGCACATGATGTCATAGAATGCCATAACTTATAACATCAACAGCACATATTCATCAATATCTCTGTAATGTGATTGCAACTTGCTTGCGTTACTGCTCAATTGCTATGACACACATCGCAAGCACACGCACAACAGCAGCGTCAACGTGCAAGCGTGCAGCCTTGCGCTGCAAAATAGATGTGCAGTAAGTGAATGTTTCGAAACGAAGTCATATTTATAATGCTCGTGATGAGCTGTGAGTTGTTTTTGAACACACGTATTCTCCGTAGCTGCTTGCTGCCAGAATCGTATACACATAGAAAGAACGAGAGCCTGCCACGCTGCTGCTGCACGGCTTTGTTACTACTACTGCTGCCGCTGCTGCTGCTGTTGTGTTGCTGTCGGAAGCACTGCCGCTAGCAATAGCCTCAGTAACATGCCACAGTAATCTAGCTGTAGCGGCAGCAGCATCCCCACACAGTACTTCACTTCACAGCAGCGTTGTTAGCAGCAGCCACAGCGCTGTAGTGGCTGCAGCAGCTGTGCAGCAGTAGCCACAGCGCTCGACACTGCCACCTTGCCACCGCACCCACTGCTACTGCTGCTGCTGCTGTCGCTGTACCGCTACTGCTACTGCTGCAAGTGCTGCTACTGCTTGTGTAACACTCTCAACTGTCCTGGTCCTTGTCACCATCGTACAGCTCAGTAGCAGGCTCTCTCCGCTCTGCGCCACTACTGGTGAGACTGGCCGTTGGACGTACATCAGGGTCGTAGTGCTCGTCCGCGTCTAGCTCGGGGCCTAGTACAAAGTCTGGCGGCACCTCCTGCATTGGTACACTTGGTGCGCCCTGCAGCTGCTGCAGGTGCTGCAGTGCCTGTTGTGTTTGAGTTGTGAGTACGTGTGTGTTGTATGTGTATAATGTTGGTCAGTGCATGTGTAATTGCAGTAGTCAGGGGTGCGCGCTGTGTGTGCCATCTCATAGCTGCTGCTGCTGTGTAACTCAGCTCACGTATTGCTACAACAGTTTGCTCACTCACTGTGATGTTGAAGCTTGTGCAGCGAGTACAAGCAACACTAACTACTATTCACTTCACAGCATAAACTGCAATACTTACCCAGCAAGATACTGCATGAAAACAGTGTAAGAAGTACTCAGTATAGTGCTACACACCTCAATTTTGGCCTCTTCAAGCCTCTCCTTAGTGTTCTGGTTCTCCATAGTGCTCGGTGTAAGGTGCAGCCTGTAGTCTGGACCATAGAAGTCAAAGTAGTCATTGTAGGGGATCTCATCTGATATAGGCGTGTCTAACAGCACTGCTGTTTCATACGCCCAGCAGCGTGCTACATTTCTTATAGTATAGCCACCTCCACCTAGTACTAGTGTTGGCAGCCCAAAGCTCTTGACATACTTCACACACTCTGCGTGTCCCTGGAAGTGCAGTGAGTAGCACATCAGTTGCAGCAATGTATGTAGGCAGCAGCAGCAGAAGCATCAGGCTAGCTGAAATAAAGCGTATATGTGTGCATGTACATTCATGATTCAGCGCCAGTAGAGCCCCTAACAGCAGTAGCCACAGCAGCAGTAACACCAGCACTGCTGTGACAAGACTTGATAGACACTCAGACATGCACTCAAATGCATCGTAGCACTTGCGTACTAGTTGTAGTGTATATGCACGTACCCTGACTGTCAGGTTGAAGCAGCCAAGCCTATCAGCAGTAAGGGAGTCAGCGCCGCACTGTAATACAATAGCTGTTGGCACATAGACTTCCATGACTTTGGCCATCACAGGCTTGAACACCTTATCATAGCTGTATAGGGGTGCAGGTACAGCAATACATAGTTGTAATCGCAATAGCAGTAGATGTGTGTTAGCATGTGGAGCCACTGGCTCTGATGTTGTGCTTGTACACACAGCAAGCTTCAGGCATTGTCGCAGTGCGCCTATGCACAGCAATACACCAGCGCTGACTACTAAAGTGGTGTACTGCCATCACTCAATCACACTGTGTATTGCCTGTGCTTTGCAAAGTGTAGTATAGTGTGTATACCTTCTATCATCCATGCCCTCTTGCAGCGGGAAGTTGACGCTGTAATACTTGCCAGACTGTATGAGTAACAACAAAATGATTTACAGTGATGCAAACATACTTTAAGTATCAAACATGGTGCACATGTGTGCATGTGCATGCATAGAGCTATCACAAATTGTCTGTACTGCACATGAGATAGGGTGTACCCAGTATAACTTTGCAACACTATCAGCGTGCTACGTTAAGTGCACGTCAGCTAACAAGTGCTACACCACAAGCATGTAAAGAACAGTGCATAGGTGCATGCACTGTAGAGCATGCGCCAGCTACAACATACTGTGCTGTGTGCATGATGCAGATGCTGCATTAGTGTGTAGTCTGCTATCACACTTATTAAACATAAGCAACAGTATACACTATATACTATAGCATTATACCTTTGCACCAATGTCTTTAGCATCACCAGTGCCAGGAAAGAAGTCACCATACTTGTGAAAGCTCAGTGTCATCACCTGTTGTTACAGTAGCAACAGCAGCAGCAGTAGTAACAGCAGCAGTAACAGTGCTGGTCAGTATTGCAGTATTGCACTAGTAGCAGCTCAGTGCAGTGTGTGATATGCTACAATATTGACTATCATACGTAAACAGCACTGCTTATCTGGTTGCTATATTTTGACGAAAGTTACTGTTGCTTTGTAGATAGGGATGTGGCTGTGGTTTGTCATTGCTATACAGCAACTGATCAACTGATCTCAGCAGCAGCTGCAGATGCTACATCATTCGCTGCAACCAGCAGCAATTGGTAAAAGCTATGGTATAGCATGACGTATATCACAAGCTATAGAGCGCACTGCCAATTACATTGCAGCACAAAGCGCTACATATGACAGCATTCGCTTCAGCTAAAATTGACCGTGTCGTGTAGGCTGTGTACAGATGTACAGCCAGCAAACCGCTCGCAGAGACTAGCACTTGTAATACATGAGGGTGTATGTATAATCTATAGTGTTGTTTTGCTTACCCTATCAGTGCAGTAGAAAGCTTCCTCCACGCCATCGCCATGACTGCATCATGTATAATGAAGTGATCAGACACACAAGAGAGTATACAGCAGTGTTGTGTGTAAGTGCAAGTCGGATGTTAACAGCGCAGTTGTGACATGGTGATCGACTACATGAATGAAAAGCAATCTAAACTACGCTGATTGTGATCACAAACAGTTCGCTCTAGCTGCACTATTCTTAACTCGTGTGCTATGGCCTAATGTGAGATGAGTTGTTGTCTGATGAGTACTCACTGTATGTCAATGTCAATGTACAGCACTCTAGGGTGGTACTTCAGCAGTTCCAGTATTGCCAGCACAATGTCATTAACATAGCAGAAACCTGGCATTAAGAGATCAACAACACACAAGCATTCCACTATTTAGCATGTATAGCTGTGGCACTGCATTGCATCGATTGCTGGAGCGCTCTGAAACAGCACAGCTACTACGCCAACATGCAAGCTTCAGCGAGTCATGCACACAGCTATATAAATCGCTAATAGCTATAATACTATGCAGGCATGCATCTGACATGTATCTGTGCATATGCTGCAACCTGTGTATGTACAACATGAGCATAGCATAGCACACTAGTATACTAGCATAGCACTTACCGCTAGCTTCAGCCTTCTTAGCATGGTGTAGGCCTCCACTCCAGTTGATAGCAATGTCTGTCTGATTGTGGTTCAGCTTGACAGCGCTGTCAATGCTGCCACCAGTATAGCTAGCACAGAACTTGAACATGTCCTCAAACACTGGGCAGTCAGTGTACTCCCCTACATTGAACCGCGTCAGTTGGGTCTGTTGTGCAGAGCATCATAGATATGTATTACAATATAGTATTAGCACTATTCTGCACAGCAATGTAGTTCACTACAATATGCTCACAAGCTCAACAACTTGAAGTAACAGGAGCTGATCTATTTGTACTTGTACCCATGTAAACATCAACTTGCTTGCAAAATGGTGATACGCTGTACTACCAGGTACATGCTATCGTAACACTCACAAAACCTTCATGTTTACAGGTGCACTTTGAGCACGTAGGAGTATAATTACGAGTATTGCTAACCGCTACTGTGCGCACCAACACTAAAGCTAGTACTTGCAGTGCTCACACAAACTTCTTGTAACGTGAAACAACGGTGTGCAGTGCGCTTTGTACCTGGAAGTTGCGTACATTGTCTGGTGTGACATGCTCCAGAAACTCAACATAGTCCTCACTGTGAAAGTTGCTCAACTCCTACAAAACACACAAGCATTACAACATGTACAAGCAACATGGCTGTCAGTACACATGCACTGCAAATGCTGGCCGCTGTATGCTTGTCCCTGGCAAAAAAACTGGATGAATGCTTTGACTTGGTATCGCAATTTGGGCAATACGTGACCAAAAACACCACCCTATAGCCTGCATGCTGCTGTGGTACATGCAGAACTAGTCTTGCCGACATCAGTAACACTGTTTGTCTATGCGATAGCAAGCATCCAGTTCGTATAATACCAAGCAACACTAAGCTTGGAGCTCCATATGTAAGCAATAAGCGCAGAGCAAAAACTGGCAAAATGGCACTTTTGAGCAAGTTCTAGCGTAGGCAAAACAGCACGCAAGTCACCTTAGCAGTGGCCAGTCGTGGCCTGAACACCTCCATCTTGCGGTACAGGTTGTATGACAGTATCAGGTGGTGTGTCAGCTTTAGCCTGTGTGGCTTCATAGGGTGCCCAGGTCCATAGTAGTAATGCCCTATATCACCTGTTGTAGCGCAACGACGTTATAGGAGGTTGCATGTTCGAGACAGGATGACTTATAAACATGTAAGGAGGCTCTCTGCAGTCAGCGGGAGCTTCTGGCACTTCTCATAAGCGAGATTAGTAGGGATTACAGATAAGCCTGCAAATCAGCCAAATTAGCTGTTTTCGAGACCAGCGTGCCCTGTAATTAAGTGAAAGCCTGTGGTAATCCTTATGAAGTCTATGCTCAGGCTGCACGCATTGCTTCGAGCTTGAGATGCTCTCAACATATGATCAAGCACACACATTGCATCGAGCCTGAGGGCAACTTTGTTCATGTTATTAGCTGCAAGTCGCACCTTGGTAGAAGTACGAAACACGCTGCTTAGTGCCAGTAGGTGTATTGGTGCTAGTCGCATGGCTCAACGCTCCCATGATAGCTGCAAGCTATGTGTGTAATGGGAATGAGGAAAAAGAGTGGATATCTCGACCCTTAACGGTTCGCAAACTTCAACTAGTTACACATTGCTGATGCCTTATTTAAAAGCACTGCACAACGAAGCGCATTTGCAGCAACAGCAGCAATACAACACATGCACACAACATGGCACAATCACAATCATGCATGCAAGCGACCACAGCAGAAGCACAAGCTTTAGAGCATCATTTGCTTGCTATAGTAAGGTTGCAGTGGGCTTAATTTGTGTCAACTGCATGCTCGCTTGGTGCGCGTGCTTGTGCTGTGCAGTTGGTTGTGTCCTACTCACAGCAGATCCTCTTCAAGTGTCCATCTATAGCCTATAGAAACCTCGTCTGTGTGATAATGCCCGCTCAGAGATTCCTGCGTTGCTCTAAAGTTGTTGTTGTTACAATACTGGTACCAGTGAGTACTAAAACGCGCACGCGCGCTTCCCGCGCCAAAACCTTCTCTAAACACATGCTCAACAGTACTACGCCGCAGCCAGTACCCTGCTGCAACTCGCTGTGCAAGCACAGTAGCGGCTCTGCAGAAACACGTGTGCTGCTATTACTGTTGCTATTGCTGTAGCACAGTGCACGTCACTGCATAGCAGCACTGCTGGCTGCTCTGCAACTGGCAGCGCTCTACGTGTTCGGTCGCATGCGGGCGAACTGTGACGACATGTCGCGCTCCGGGCTGTGAGCAGTAGTAAGACAGCCGTGTTTGTTGGTGGTGCAAAGCACAAGCAGTGTGTGAGTATACAGCCTATACGTCAAGACTGCCAATATTGGGCATAAAAGCTAGGATGTTAACTGTCAAGGCTAGCTGTAGCCTACTCAACTCAGTGCAGCATGCATACGCGCACCACTGAAGCTGTATTGACTGAGTAGCACCTCAGCACGTTAGAAGCAGCTGTGCTGTGTTGCGCACGAGTGTAGCATTCACTTTTGCATAGCTATTAGCATGTAACATGCAGTAGTGTTGTTGTTAACAAGCATACCTGATGGCTGTAGGCGCATACTTGGACTGACTAGCATAGAAGGCTAGATTGCAGGCCCTCGCATCCAGCAAGCAGCTGACACATATCTCTGCTACATCAGCTCTTGCTATAGTACCTACATCTTCCTGGTCTTGTTGGATCTTGATAGCCTGCAGTGAAAAAGTATATACCAGTCAGTGTGTACATTGCACTGTTTGTGTAAGCAACGTGCAGTGTTGTAGCTTGTAGGCAGCCACAGATAGCAATAGCATGTGCAGCAACAGATAGCCGTAGCAGTAGCAGCAGCCAACATGACCACAGCTAACTTGCATGCAGCATACAGTGCAGCAATTATAGGGTTGTACTGCAAGCTGATAGTGTTGAGTTGCACGTTGAAAATAGCGAAGTTGAAGTTCTAGTGATTGAAGTTACCTGTACACCACCGGGTGCATTATTGTAACCGCCAACTCTTACGATAGTGTACGTCAACCCACTGTAAGTGCATCAGCACATTGGCAAGCACACATGCAAGCAGCAGGCAACACGTCAGTTAGTACGATGCACACAGCAAGCTCGAGTAGGTGCCTTCACTGTGCTGAAGTGATTGTGCTTGCACAATGCAGAGTCACAGTTGCTGGCACAGCACAGCAGCAAACAGGGACTGTCTGAGCAGGCGCTGCCTCACGCATAGCGCCAGTATCAATGGTGCTGCTATTCACTGCATACTAGCCAGTGTGGTGTGAACGCAATCACTAGCGTGTACATTATAGTATCGTGTTGGCAGTACCTCTTTCTGAGTGCATTCTCTCCTTTTGCGCTCCAGTATGCCTTCTTGTCAACTTGCTCTAGCTTGGCTAGCACAGCATCATCATACTCATTCACGCCTCTGTTGAGAGCAAACACAGTGTAGTATTGCAGTAGTACGAGCAACAGTCTCATTAGCACAGTCGCACCGGAGCGCAGTCAAGACTAAGTCTATCATCCAGTGTGTAAGTGACAATGACAACATCGCCAATCATTACATACCATGCTATGCAAAGCGAACACCATGTGCTGCTGATACTGAGCGGTTTCTGTGCTGTCGCATCAGAGATATACTAGCAGATCCAAGAATGATAGAGTATATAGGGTCGTTAACACACCTCATTTCAAAGGGAGGCACGCCAGCGCTACTAACATAGATAAACTCAGGCTCAAGCTGTGTGCGATACACCTGCAGCAATGGGAATGCATGCGCAGGAACAACAGCAGCAATAGCAGAAGCAGTGATAGCAAGAGTTAGAAACCAGTAAACTAAGGCACAGACAAACTTGCAGCTACAACTGTGATCTACATGAATGCACTGCTAAACTGTACATTCGCAATAAGCCCATGTTCAAGACGCTTGAGATCCACGGTGCGTCTGCGGCATGCTTGTAGTGAGTGTACGCGGATGCAGCTGCAAGCCAAATACCTAAATGCGCAGTGTGCAAAGGTGTTGTATAAGTGTAGTATATGACGATATAAACATGGTTGCATACCTTCATGTAATCAATAGATAGTATAAAGTTGGCCTCATCTGCAGGAGCACGCCTGTACCCAACGGCTATCTGCTTAACATCTCGTCTGTCTAATCGAACCTGTAGTTTCCAAGCAAGAAGTACGTACACAGCGTAGGAATGATTACTTTGCGCAGAATCAAAGCGACAGCTGCAGCTATAGCAGTAGTGCATAAAGGCATAACTCGAGTCGAGCAGGTTGCTGTACTAGATGCTTGCAGTGCTGTTAGGTCATGGTAACGCAACATAAACTGCATGGCTGTCACTGTCGTGGCTATAGTTATGTAAAGGTTCTTATGTTATACCTGCTGAGACCCTCCCTCAATGTTAATGCCATCCAAGTGCGCTTCGAATGTACTGAATGGTAGCCTGTGTGTTTGCCACTTGTTTGGCTTAGTCTGCAATCATGAAGAGCAACAACAGCAGTTGCAGCATCACAGCGTACACAACAACATCTGCATGTCAGAATTGACTACAAGCATAGCCACGGCAAGGCCGAGGTTGACAGTTGCGCGTAGAACTCTCAACTACATTCCATCAAGCTTTATGCCTACCAGCACGCTGACAGTGAGCACACCATGCAAGCGGCAGCAGATGCGTGCAGAGCTGCAACAACAGCACTGCTTGACTGCGTGTAAGTATGCCAAAGCGCACCACCAGTACGACCACTCGCAGCACATGAGCTGTGTAACGTTGTACGTAAAGGATCTAAAGCTTTGACCGTTACCTGCACGACAGTTTCAAACTGCACACCAGCTGCTTCATACAGCTTAGTCCTTAGGATTATACGGTACTGCTTACCATCACCTAGCAGCCTCACCTGATGAAAAAGACACACACATGTAAATCAAAGAGTCTTGGGAACGTCAGCATCCGATACGTATATGTATCAAACTACATGTATATATCAATATATATAGCTGCTAAGCGTCACTAAATGCAAGTGCTACTCATACGCAAGTGGTTCTGGCTTGTGCGACACGTTTGCTGATATTTCCACTGCTGGGAGTAACTACTAGCAGCGACACTGACAGTGGTATGATGTTGGCAACAAACAGTGGTAGTGTCGATATGCATGACTGGAACGTACCACAAGGCCGCTGAATGCTCCCAGATTCAAGTCAAGCTTAGGCGACTCCACCTGGTAGATGTGATCATGTCATTGTGATATCAGTACACTTGTAAATAGTTCCTTAGTGATGGGCATACATGCACCTGATATCATAGCAACACATGCTCTGGTGCGCCTTGCTGCCTACAGCCTAAGCCCTACTTGCACTACACTATAGACCATTAGCAATTCAGCTGCAGCTTGTGATGCGCAATACAGTACAAAACACAAGAGCAGTGTTTGTAGCAGTATTGTATGAGGGGTATATACCGTAAGATCACCAAATTCTTGTACTCCCATACCCCCTAGAGTACCGTGCTCATACTTGTTAGCTCCCCATTTGACCTTTGGAATCTGCAGTGTTCGTTTGGGTACATATAGCAGCACAGACAGTAAAAAGTGCACAGCTGCAGATGTCAGTTCTATTACTATTACTGCACGCATAAAGACTAGTGACGCGCCTACCCTAGGTAGCTATAGTGAGCAGTGCGTATTACTGCCGCTGCTGCTGCCATAGAGCTGAAGCGACGCAGCAGCTCGCATAGCATTGACATTACAGTACAGCTGGTGTCGCATTAGCTACAAGTAGCAACAAGTAGCACACGCAGACCTATACATAAACACGTCAACTGAAGCGTCTTTGCTGTATGCGCTCATGCTATCTTCAAGTACGTAGTTGCGTGCATGCTGTACAGCAGTACATGCGCTGCTGCAGAATTCGACGCGCTGCAGGACGTGCCAACACAGCATCCTGCCGAAGTAACTTCCATACGTGTACTAGTATATACTATATAATCACAGTATATATGCACATATTACTATGTTCACTATATATTAACTAGGCTTACCTCTCTACTAAGTTGCCACACATCTCTGTCTAGAGGCCTACTGAACTTAAACAGCGCTCTTTTAGTACTGTAAGCAGTGCCGTAGTCAGCTACACGCGCATCCTGGAACGCGCTGATCAAGTTCTGTAGCGTATAGTATGCACATGTATGCACAATGGCAGTAGTGGTCAGCACATCTGCTACTATAGTGTACACGAGCGTTCGTACTGTGTAGCTGTAGCTGCAGGCTCTACTGAGTGACTCGGCATCAATACGGACAAGGAGCGATGCTACAGGCTTGCCGCTCTAAGCAGAGCATAGCTCACTAGAAACGCTCATCAGCATATAGGCACTACAGTGCTCACTGCAACACAAGTGACTCAAGATAGCGTACGTGCTACGCAGCATGGTGTGGCAAACCCGGCACTGTGAATGCTACTGCTACTATGCTTGTATTATTGAGCACTGTTACCTTAAAGCCAGTATATTCAACATCCTCCGCACTGTCCTCTCTGCTCTGTGCTAAGAACATGACCTGGATATTGCATGCATATAAACAAACCAATAACATGACTGGCTGATCAGCATTGTACCACATGGTACTGCAAATGCGTTTGCACACGGTCACGCATTCTATAGCTATGAAGGCTGTTTCGCAAATCAATCTCTCTTATGTTACTGCAGGGCCGTGCACAGTGTAGCATGCAACCGCTGCTTGCTGTACACAACTGTCGCACGCTGATCAGTCGCTCTGAGCTGACACTTACAGCACATTGCATTGCCAAGCATTCGCTGTCTGAAGTCGCACAATACTGTTGATTAGTCAATCAATCGTATATCACTACTCGCTAATAAGATAAGCAATGCTACTATACCTTGTCAACGCCACTGACAGCGTCTACTATACTGGACATTGTGCTCAGGTCACCCTGTGTGTACGTCACACCAGTGCCCAGCAAGTCCAGCGTAGATGAGTACAAGTTACGTACTAGCACACGCACTCTAAAGCCCCTCAACAGCAATTTCCTCACAACAACACGCCCTGTCTCTCCTGTAGCGCCTACTACTAGCACTTCTGGTACTTCATCAGCAGAGTCAAACTGACTGTACATGCGCTTCTCGTACGAGGCTGCATCTGCATTGCTGAACCGGCTCTGTGTACACATGCAGTTGCATAAGCAAGCAGTGGGCAGACGTGCCAAGTAAGAAGCAGTATAAGGATAGTGCGCAGCACAAGCTCAGTGAGCGCATGATTGCACTGCAATGCATTATGCATTGATTGCCTAATCGAAGAGACGCATGTCAGCAAGGTCAACAGCGAGCAGCGTTAGTACATACTCAGTACACGAAACATGAACATCAGAAGGAAACACTGCTTCATCATGACTGCTGTGCAATTGCTGCAACAGGACAGCAAAGCTGCAACAGTGCCTAGAATACACTATTGCACCATTTCAACTGCTACCTTCGAGCTCTTAGATCCCGTGAACTGATCTAATGCATCGTCGATCGTCTCGCGCAGGTTTCTGCCAGCTTTGAACGTGTCCATAAAGGGATTCGGTATGCTGAAGCCTTTGTCGTCCTCGCCATTCTTGTTCTCGTTGTCACCTGCTGCCATCTTGAGAGGAGCAGCATTCGATTGACGTACGAGAGCGTTTCGACTTTGCAAGGCTGCTCTCACAGGTGCATTGCATGACTGAAAGCATAGGCAGGGGCAGGCTGCTGCTGCGATTGCCAGTGCTGATAGACAGCGACGCATCCCAAAGCAAGAGCGCTACGAGCACGCGGAGTCAGCGCAAGGTCGATCGACAGTTGGGCGATTTTGAAAATCTGCTCGTTTTCCATTCTTCAAACGAGCATCGATCTCTGCAGACACACAGCGTGTGAAGCCAG